>CABFWB010000537.1:20292-48130 GCA_902151455.1 Timema bartmani
ATATTTAAAATCAAATTACAGCATTAAATTGTTTTACGGGGGAAATAATTCCCCCCCCCCCCCCAAGTTGCAGATGGCTGCGATATCTGATAGCCCGCGATACTATTTGTCTCTAATGTAGCTGACGATTCCCACACGTCCATCACAGACTCAGACTTAAACTATGAGTGAAGAATTACCCAGAGCACGGGATGACTCCTGGATAGCTCAGGTATTAGAGCAGTGGCGCGCTAAGCCAAAGGTGTCGAGTTTAGTTCCCGTGTCTAGGTGTAGGTAAAATTTAAATACATATATATAATTTCATGATAATCACTGAATAATCGGGGCCAAATTTAGGGTTAGGCACAGAGGTGTAAACTGTAAAGACATTCGATCTGGAAGCGCCATTTTATTCTCTCTCCCTCCAAAAATTTAGATTATAGAATGTGTTTATTGTTTAGTTAATATTATGCACCAACAATTTTGGGGGTACAAAGTTGAAGAAAAATTATATATGGGGGTACGCCAACAAAAAGGGTTGAATGCGACTGTCTTAGACCATTCCGGCACTGAAACGGGTGCGTAGTGATTGTATCCAAGGTATAAGTTCACCTATAATTACTGGAAAGCCTACTTATCAAATGGATATCTAACAAAATACATACATTGGTTGACAAATAAAGAGACAGGTAAAATGTCTACTTAGGTTTATTTGTGTCCATTTTTTTACTATTAATAATAGGCCTATAGCTATATTCTGTGATTAGGTAGGTAGGGCATTTTATATCTTCGAGTGCATTGAAACAGTTTGCAAAATGAAAGTTCAATAATTTTTAATAAGGGTGTGTGAAGCTTTGAAAACTTTTACTTGGTTTCTAAAATTCACCAACTTCAACTTTGCTTCAGAAAAAAAAAAGTATGCTGTGACAACTACGAAACTTTGCCAATAAAAATACTGACATCTAGTGTGTATATAAGAAATATATATGTATCTATATGTTTAGCTCTAATAATTATGATTATTTTATAGGTGTACTGTTATACACTATAAGGTAATGTTCACATTCAACAAAGTAGTAATTGAATTACATATTGTAATAATAATGCAGTTTATCAACTTGAAACAAAATAAATTACATATTTTTTATATAAAGCATAAATATTTAGTGTCAAAAGTATTTAAATTTATATTATATATTTTTTAGCATCTAAACTGTTGTAAAAATATTATAGCTTCTATTCGGCTCCGGGAATATTTAGGTAGAGTGTATTGGGGCTGTTTTTTCATCGATAGTTTTTCAATATCTCACCATGCAAATATCAGTACACTTACTTTAAATTATACCGTCCTAATCCTTAACACAAAATGGCGTAGTTTATATGCGTAACTGGTAAGAGAATTAAAAAAAAAATTAATATCTCATAAACAAGCAATCTTAATTCATAATACGGTAAATACTTTATTTTATATTGCGTATTTTTCAAGTTTTAGAATCATTATGAAAGAAAAATATTCATTATATAGGCTATTATGGTCAAAGTCCAAAAGCAGACCAAATAAGGATCCCTTCTACGTTCAACCCCAAATATCACTTAACGCTGACGCTTCGAATTAGCAGTTGGCGTAAAAGGCCTCTTTATTGAATATTCCACATGGCCATCTGTTTTATTTTATCTTCTTTGATACCTAGTCTCCTCTTACTAGGCGAATAATTATCCATGCACTGGCCATTCATCAAACGTAAATAAGCATACCCTATGTCAACGCGCAGCTGCAGCCGAATAAGACACGGTATTTTCATCAACGACCGTGAAGAATTCATTCTCTTGATGTTTACGTCATGATACGTAACTCGATCCTTCAAACCCCCTCTACCTCACCCCCTTCATGTAGCCCCTAAAACCACTGCCACCCCTTCCTTTATTCTGACCCCTTCACCCGCTCCCTTACCCTTCATACTTTATGGGTTATATTAGAAGCAACGGAGTCGGTGCTATCTCTATTATTCTCGTATGTTTTTTTTTATTTAAGAGCTAGATGTTTTAATATTGTTTATCTGTAAAGTATTACTTTTTAAATCGATATAAATGGCTTCAATTTCATAAACGATAACCCTTTCACTCCACTTATCCCCTTATAGTGAGGAAGGTCAGATTACGTGTTGTGTAGGCCACCCCTTTACTTCTTTTATGCGGCACCCAAAGGTCGTATCAAGGGAGAGGCGTCAATAAATAATATTTCGTTTGTGATAGACTGGTTACACATATAAAAACAAAAACTTTTAACTACTATTCCTTTATATGCTTTTTTTTTCAGGGCCTTTAGTACCTACTAGGTATATACAGAGACATTAATTACTATAGTGTAATAAGAATGTGGAAGGTAGAATTTAAAATGAAATTTACTAGAATTTGCGTGAAGAGAGAGGGGGAAAAAATTTAGGAAAAATTCCTCAGAGCATCCAACAAGATATCGAGCCGTGATTTTCCCTTTGCAGTAAATTTAGTCTGACAAGAGTGTGACGCTTTAGACCATGCGACCATCGATGCGAGGACTGTCATTATTGCCTGAGATCTAGTCTGCATAAGAACAGCAGAAATACTTTCAGTTAAATTTGAACTAAGAATGCACCTGCTTCAGTCCTGAGCGGTCTTAGGCAGTGATTCCCAAACATTTTTTTTTTGGGCCGTACTTTCAGAATGAATATTTGCTCGCGCCACAACGGTTTTTTTATTGATAAGAAATAACTTCAAAAACAAAAAATAAACTCATAGTAGTGCTTTATTCATAACATAAAACACAACTATTTTATAATATGATAATGAGACATCCAAAAAGTATCAAACAATGCAGTTACATAAAAAACACAATTCATTCACAAAATATACAAGTCCAATGAGAGGCGTGATCATGTTTTTATCATTTATATTCGGTATAATTTTGATACAAATAAAACTCTCATCGAGTCATCAACACAAATACATCTTTCTATTTGCTGGTCTATGATATTGGTCAGAGATGAACATCCCTTTACACAAAAATATGTCATTAAAAATGTAAATGGATGGATAATGAATGCTCTTTAGTAGATACGTCGGTATTGTTTCTGGTTGTATATCCAAAAAGAATCCATTGGAATACTCCCACATTACAATTTCAAGGTGCGATCACTCAAAAGGCAGGCCATTCCCCCTTCCCTATAATCTTATGTCAGATCTTAACAGTTGGCATTTTCAAAAGGATCTCTTCTTACCCAGTCAAATATTTGTTTAGAAAAATATGGAGGAAACTGAACAATATTGTATATCAGTATTGCAAGATATTACTGTGAGGCCATACAATTCATTGCTTGTTTTAAAACTTTCTAATATTGGGAACCTTTTGAGGTTATGTTGCATCATTCCTCCAAGCCATATCTGAAGCATATTTTAAATACATTTAAGGTGTTTGTGGTGGCAAGGATTTTGTCATCACGACCTTACATAGTGGCACTAAGCACATTTAACTCAAAAAGTATATCGACCAGATATGCCAGTTTTCAAAACAGTCATTCTACTTTAAATGCTCTTAACTAGTTCTTTAGTTCCAAAACCCAATTTTAAATTTTTCCGTATGGCATCCAGAGAGCCTCGGCTTACGTAACTAAGCATTGGTGTTCTGATTTCATGTGTTTGCAGAGTTGAGCAAATAATCACGCCTTAAATGGTTTTGTTTTCATGAAGTTCACAATGCTCATTACCTCATTTAAGTTTAGCTTCAAATCAGCTACAAAGGTCTTACTGATTAATGCCTCTTTGTGTACAAAAAAACCCACAGTAATTTGCTAATACATCTGGATTTTTATGTTTGTTGAGTGACAACAAAAAGTCATATATGGAGCTCCATCTAATTAAGTTTTAATGCAGGAATACCATTTAAATATCAACTTTTTCTAATAGTTAAGCAAGGTATGGAAAATATCTTATCTTGGAATATGGTTTTCAAGATCCTTTCGACATTAAAAACTGTCTGATTATTTCATAATGGCGAATGGCTTTGATATAGGCAAGAAGCTGTGTTCTTCCATTAATGTTGGTCGATTCATCAACTTGAATGACGAATGTAGAATTCTTCATACTTTGTAAAACGCGTTTCTCAATGTAAGCTGACATATCAACTATTATTCTGTGAAATAAACTATCGGACAAAGGAATTTTCACAATTTTTTGCCAAGCATCATCCATCGCCAAGCAAAGTTTTCACAATCAAGCAGCTGGCAGGCAGACTCAATGGTTCAGGTATTATTTTATGTGGTTCTGTCTGTTGAGCAATCGACTCAGCCACTTGGTAAGAAATCCTGCATCTTATCTGAGGCTGACATTCGTTTTTTAAAATATGATCATTGAAATTTCTGTTTGAAAATGTCTCTGAGTCCTTAAATGTATTTTAATCTTTCCTCTACCTCTAAAACACTTCCTTCACCATCGCTACCGCATTATAGTAGGGCTTGGTTATCATATAGTTAAAAAACATTTAATAAAAACACATCAGTGCACGAGCTGGAATTCAAGCACTGACTTCTTCATCAACCGACAAGCCATATCAGAGGAGGTCGACGCCTTTGTCTGCATATCCACAGGTGCAAGTTTTAATTCTTAAAAAAAAAATGGGGAAATTTTGAATAGTGAGCATTGAAAAATCCTATCCAAGCATGAAAGTATTTGGTTAATTTACATGTTAATGTGTCAATTACTAACACATTAACTAATAAATTAAACTAGCTCTTTATTTCAGATGTAACTTCCACTAGTCTCACAGTATGAAATCAAATATATTAACAAAAGTACTTTCAAAATTGTAACCAAGACAAATAATGTAATAGTGGCACTTGACTATAATTATTCAATATTTGAAAATTTCAATCGAGAAAATACCTTTTGATTTTTCAGTACAGCACACTCCCAAAACTTATTTACATGTCATAAAATCAATTTTTAAACATTTTCAAATCGTTCCCATAAGTATAATCAACATTATATTTAAATTTGTTCGTTGCTCTTTGCGAGAAAAAATTGTAACTGTAAAACTCAAGAAAATATATGTTACTAGAAATGTGTAGTTTGTATCAAATAGTCTTTACACAATCTGTGGTTAGTTATCGCCAAGGATCTCACTCGTGGTAAGATACGAATCATTTGTACTCTAACTTCGCACTAATTAATAAACACTTATCCGAAATGTATATGTATTCCCAAAGTATCTAGAGCCGGTTTGCCAGTGCCGTATCAGTTTTTCTCACCACAATATCAAAAAATATGTCAACACCAGATTGATAAAAATATTTAGCAAAGAATAGTTAGGCTAGTCCTACACATTAGCTCAGTCGGTAGCCTGTCTGCCTACTTGGCTAGGGGTACCCGGGTTCGATTCCCAGCATAGCCAAAAATTTATTGTTGATGAAAATATGGGTTTACTCCTTCACATTGATAAATTAACGGCCGTGGACTGGATGTTGTGCCTGTCCTAGTCTTAAGATAGATTGTAAGGCATATGAATCAATGACAGGCCTAGCAAGTCGGTAGCGGAAAATATATGACTTGAATAAAAAAAACGGCCCAGTCCATAGGCTATAAACAGTAATGGATGTAAAAGTTAAAAATCATTTAAATCAAAAGGACAAATATATCCCCGTATATGTTTACAAATATTCAACCCAAATATATCTCAATTTTACGTTAGTAAAAAGACAGTAATGATCCGAATGGGTGGTAAGACGCGGTACTAAATAATAATAATAATAATAATAATAATAATAATAGAAATAATAGTGATAATTTATTCTTGGTAGCGTTGTTATGCCGAATATTGTGTACTAGATACTGTCTATCAAGAGCATGAAGATTTTAGTTAAGTATGTATGGGTAGTTTTCGAACTAAAAATAATACCTAGTGTAAATTCGTACATTAATCAAATAACATATTTTCTTACTTAATGAGAGTAAAGCGTATAATTTCAATTATAACTGTACATTTGATTTACCCTCTTCTTCAATCCACATAAAGCTTAGATCGTATCCGAAAGTTCACAATTCTAGAAGGAAAAAAAAGGAAACTAAATAATTCAATTAAAATTATTCAAAAAAAAAAAAGTTTCTTTGATTAAAGAAATTTAATAAACGTTCGTTTCTAAAAAGTGTTATTTCGATTCTTGTTCTATTTTTAATTACGATATAATTTTTACTTTTGTTTGAAAGTAGGGCCTATTCTACAGTAGGCTACATGTTTACGTTTAATATGTGCATACTTAAAAACTGTTTTATATTATTTCTATTAAAAGTGTACAAGAGAAAAATCTTAATCAAATCTGTCCAATCTTGAAGAATCAAAATAAACCATTTCACTATCTTATTTTGAAGTATAATATCATCTGCTTATGCAGAATACCAAATTAATTTTTTCCCCCCTTCTTTGTTAGGCAATATGTTACCACTAGACACAAAACACTCTGCTGTTTCCATAATTTTAGGCAATATATTATTCTGTCCATGTATTTGATTTTTCATTTTACATTTAAATATATTTGATTATTATTGGATACTAAAACACTTATTGATTCTTGTTGTCTAGTTTTGAGATACTTTCCAAACAAATTAACTGAAATATTAACTATTCAAAATATCATAAATTATGTTAATTTTTAGTTGACCAAGAGTAGTGACATCCTGTTCTTTTAGACTATTTGGCATTTCGTCTATTTATTTGTCTGTCTATCCTTCTGTCCGAATGATTGCTCAGCGATAACTATCGAAATTCATGGAGCAATTTTAAAGAGATTTTAAATTTGGCAGGGGAATTCTTAGAACCTAGGCCAAACAATGTATGTACAGGATTTTTCAATATGTCTATCCGTTTCATGATGATGGTCGCTTAAAAAGGTTTCCCGTTTAGTTACTCATATTAAGTGTTTTGAATTTAAATTCTAATCATTCTATTAAGTACCTATGGCGTATTATTTACATTTTAGCCTATATCACGAGACTGATGTCTTAAATGGAGTGATCAACGGTTATTCTCTATTAATATAATGTAGGGACTATTGATAGTCTAATAGTATTCGTTCGTTTTCTAACTTGATTAGCTTTAACTTCAAATCCAAGGATAAAAAAGGAGATTTATTTTAACTTGCAATCCGAAGTTGACTGACTGTATTAATAATAAGAACATGGAGAGAGCGAGGCCTACTGTTCAGTTTACAGAACTACTAGAATATTTTAGGTAGTCAAAATGTACACTAACATTCTCATATTTGTGAATTACAGATTTGTTTGCGATCAACAATTATTGCGTCTTACTATAGGCCTATATTAGTGACTAGCAATGGATTGCGTGGTTACCCTGACCCAGTTTTTAATTAATTAAAAAATAAAATCCAAATTTAAAAATTACGGCTTCGAGGTGCACATGTTTGTGCACACGGGATACTAATTTTTAAAATTTCAACCCTCAACTTACGGTAGATATCACTCATGACAAACAGACAAACTCTTAATTTTATTAAAAATAGACGATTATTACAGAATTAAATGTTAGTTAATTTATAGATGCACAAAGTATTTTAATTAAAAGATAGTTAATTTATGTTACAAGTGTTTGAATATTTTTTTAAGCACTGCGTCTTACTACGAATTTTGGTTATAAGCTTAAGTATGTATTAATTACGATAGTGTGTTAGGGATTAGAAAGGTTTAATTTAAGGAAATATACCCGCATATGCGTGTAGAAAGAGTGGGAAACCGTTTAGGGAAAACCTTCTTCAGTACACCCGTCCGGGATCAAACTCAGGTCTCCCCAACATTGGCAGTTAAGTCTGATGCGAGAGTATCGCCTTAGACCATGCGGCCACCAACGCGGGTATATGTTTGAATTAAATGTTAATCAATGTATTAGAAGGGTTTGAATTAAATGTTGGTTAATTTATGTATTTACAGGTGTTTGAATTAAATGTTAGTTGGTAGATCTACAAGTTTTTGAATTAAATATTAGTTAATTTATTGATTTACAAGTGTTTGAAACAGTTGCGTAGCCATGGAAAACAAGAGGAAGCTCTTGCACCATCCCTTATCACACACATACACCCTTTTCTACAAGTAGCCTTCCACAAGGTGACCAGAAATTTTATCAGTATTATTAATCAAATTTGAACCTTTTAATCCCAACGTATCCATTGCCCTTTATCAGAGCAATGAAATCCCACTATAAATAGATTTTAGAGTTTTCCAATTTCTATAAATTTTCAAACTTATAACATTTCGTTCTCTTCTAGTTTACAATCCTTGGTATGCCATTGGTTTCAAACTCACACTCAAGGTGGGGTTGTAAAGAACGCAAGAAAAGGTAAGTGTTTTTGAAGTTTTTATATCAAAACATTTTTTTAAGTCAAAATATATTAAATATTGTTCCAGTACAAAAATAAAGTTTAATTTTCTTCACATGGTGATATCAACAGTTTTTGTATAAGTATCTGTCAAGGGTGTCTTGGAATTTAATGACAGATTTTTCTCTTCGTTTAAAAAGTTTATCATCTAGTGTCGCTATGATCATGACAGATATTCAACAACTGTTGATATAGCCATGTGAAGAAAATTAAACTCACTGTTTGTACTTAAGTAACATTTTATTTATTTTAGCTGAAGAAATATTTTGCTATAAAAACTGCAAAAACACTAACCTTTTTTTGCGTCTCCTACACTCTTACCTTAAAGATCAGATTATTGTTAACGTTAGTTTATTTCTACGACATATTTTGAAATACGCTCGAATCCTCAATTGATCGAATTCCTCAAATCCCTCAAATCCTATCGTATTCGTGAAAATCTCAAAAAAGTATCGCGTCTACAAAATTATGAAGAGCTTGACTTGATTATAACATTTTTAATAAATTGGTAAAAGGAGTTAATTAGACTTGTGTGGCTAGGAGAAAAATAAAATCCCCCAAAAGGACAAAACTGTAGTAATATAGTTAATTTATTGAAAAAGTGTTCTATTTGTAATTTATGACGTAAAACCATGACAAACAAAATATAATTTGTCAGTGCAACCAACCAAGCTTTAAACAACTGTTTTTAAATTCAATTTTCAAAATTTCGGTTCAGATAAAATGGTACAGAAGGCTACATATTTAAAGATTCGAATTTGGATTCGATATTCGAAAGAATTTTCAAAATTCGGATTCGAGATTCGAATTCAAGAAATGTAGAATTTGACCAATTTCTATTTGAAATAATTTTATTTAAAAAAACACAGATAAAATAAACTTTGTTGACAACCTTTCTTAACATTTTCATTGTAATATTAACTGTAATTTTTTTAAGTTGATTAAATTGTATTAATAAATAACTAAAACTTCAACAAATATGATAGTTTTTATTATTATTTATAAATTAAAATATTGAATGGCCTCAACAATATTTATTTTATTTGAGATTTGTTTAATCAAGTGAATACAAAATAACAGAACTAAAATATTCACAGGGTTATAGGCTTACAAACCAGCTTAACCCAGGAAAACATCTAACATTAGAAACACAAGAAATATGGTTTTCCTATAAAACAAAACTTTTAAAAATAATTCAAAACTCTATTTGAACAGTGTATTCATATTAGATGTTGAAATAACTTTTAATTTAATATTTTCAAAATAAAATTCTCAAGTAAATATTTTAATATTGACCAAAAAAAACTAAACTTATTAACTATGTTTTTTATTTACCCTTATTTAGCGAACAAAACACTTTTGTTTTTGGTTGGCTGGCCTGTCTTATTATGGAAGGGGGCGTTAAGGAACGCCCGAACCGACCGCACACTAAACTGTAAACTGGCAACAACATTACAAGCTCTTAATAAGATTAAAGGAGGGATACAGCACCGCATCTTTTATTACTCAATTAAGACTTCGGACCTTTGCTCTGGAAACATTATAGTACGTTATTTGGTGGCTTTATAACACATTTCCTCTAGCGCCATCCTCGTTAAATGTACAATATAATAAGATCTTTATGGATGAAAACTGTTTAGGGAAGAAAAATAAAAATTGGTATATATTCAGAAGGAACCAGGTTGAAATTAATAGGTCAAAGTATATTATTTAATGCGTAGTAAAAAAAGAAGTCTTGCTTCATTTGAAATTATATGTAAATTTATTTTACATAATTTGTTTTCTCTGAGAATCGTTTTTATTATTACCTGTTCAGGTAAAAAGTATATTTAATAATTACTCTATTGGGGAAGGGATGAGGAAGAAAACATTTTAGAGGAGGTAGTTTACCCACATTTGCGTGGAAGGAAAGTGGAAAAACAGACCCAAACGGGATTCGAACCCCGATCTCCCGTCATCAGCAGGCCAATCTAACACGAATGTGACACCTGGGACTATTTGCCCACTGAAGCGGTTCATAATTTAATTGCCGTTCATTACAATCCATACTAATATTTTAATCTATTAACTATAGTTTTTTTCAATTATTAATAAGTTATAATCATTAATTTTCATCAACCTATATATTTATTTTCATATTTATAAAACTGGATGGATTTTGTAATATTTCATTTTAACTTTGAATACTATAGATGCACACTTTTTGAATACTCAATGTGGCACACCATGCAAAGCAACAAGTTGATTACTTTTAATACAATTTTAATCTTTCTTCGCTTAAAAATTTGTAAAACTCACTACTAAAATTATGAATACTATAAAAAAATGTATAAAATATGTGTTATTGTTCATGAAATATTCAATAAACTTTATAATTCAACTAATATAACATCAACATCTGTGGCTACGTGGACAAAGACGTCCGTCTCATTTCTACTTGAATGATGAACAGAAGGTTTGGGGGTTAAATTCGTAGACGGGTGTAATGAGGTCTTTTTTTTTCTAATGGGCATATGATTCTCCGGTTCATATAAGTACCCAAGGTTCGTACTCGTGACTCTGAAGCCTTGGAAGAGTTATAATAAACTCTAATATACATTGGTAATTTGGAGGAATGTGACTCGGGGCGTCAACAAATTCTCGGATAGGTCCATTGGTGAGAGGTTAAAATTCCTGTGCTGGCATATTTTAAAATATATTAGTATAGATTTACGTTATAAAAATAATTAAATATTATGCTAAAATATTCTATGCGCTGCCTATGCCATATGCATGTGAAAGAGGGAAAAAAGATTGGCCTATAGAGGCTATTTTTTTTTAAAAAAATCCCCGTTGTACGTAAACTAGCCAATCCTATTCCAGAAGCATATCCAGTGGTATCCTACGTCACTTTCATCAACGATATGAACATTGTTTGCGTGAAAATATTGATTCTACCTTAACACACCAACATACCACAAGTGACTAACAGGAGACAAATCACAATAGTGAGACCATAGATTGACACACACACACACACACGCACACACACACAAAGAGTGAAATGTTAAATTAACACTACCATAGCTTTGTGGCAAAGGTTAGGCCTAACGGTAAATTAACTAGTAGTATTTTGTCCCTGATAAGATGAAACATAATAGAAGATTATTACTAAAAACATATTTGTTAGATACATAATCAGACCTACTCTTTGTCTTGATTTATGTTTGCTAAATTTAGTGGTAATTTATTCTCGCTGCGTCCGAATTTAATGACACTAATTGCGTTAAGGATGAGGAATGTAGAGTTTAGAGGAGACTTAGGCTTACCCACAATTTTTGTAAGGAGAGTGATAAAACATTGATGAAAAACCACCTTCAGTTCACCGGAAACCAAATTTGTTAAAGTACATTTTGAACTTTTATTATTTAACGTCATAAATTTGTCTAGAATGTCCTACATTTTTGTAGTCCTTGTTCTCCTTTGAGCCAAAGACATCTTGTCATCCTGTATAAGCTTACCTTTAGTGGAAATTAACATATAGAAACTTAACAAAATTCTAAATGGTTCAAATAATTGATATGAAAAGCCTATTACACCAGCCCAAAGGCGAGCTATACCGACCGAGCGGCCGTCACATGTTGACGAAGATGGTGCCAATATTTGCGGCAATAGGGGTGTCATGTGGACAGGACCACGAATCCTCCAGCCACTAATCTCAGGCCCGACCTCGGTGGTATTGGGGTAAAGTGCTCGCCTCAGGAGCCGATGTTCGTGGCTTCAAACTCAACGATAAAAATTCGTAGCACAACTTTCTTCAGAGGTGAAGTAAAGTCGTCGGTTCCATGTCGATTGTGGAAGGTTTGTGAAAATACCTTTCCTGGCAAATCTGATGGGCCCTTTTGCTCTCGCTCATAGAAATTCTAGTGTTCTGATATAATCAGTCGGTTCAGAAAGCGCACGTTAAATACTGCAAATAAATAAATGTTAATCTCAGTTTTCTAGACCGAGGCCGATACTTCTTTATTCAAATAGCTCTTCAATAGTCAAATAATTATAAATCATTGTTTATTGTTTGTATTTGAATTAATGTAGCCATGTGTAACGATACTTATGTGTCTACTTTGAACGAGGTATACCCACATAGAAGATCCACCAGGAACAATGCCACCTATTCCAAGTAGTTTTACACCTGATGGTATTACGAATGGTCACGTATATTAGAGAGTAGGAAACATTTCTCGCTTACACCCAATAAACCACAAACACTCGTAGTTGCCCCTTGTACATCTGTACACCATCATAACAACTGGGATTCCACTGAGGGAGCCTTGTTTTCAGCCAGTGGCGTACGGTGAGGGGAGGAGGAAGAGGTGGCTGTAATGACCACTAACATTTAGAATACTATGTTTCCGAAAACACCACGTGGAGGATGGGGATCGCCATTTGAAGTTGACTTTGTGGCGAGACAAAAAATTAATTAAAAAAAGCTCTGAATGCTATAGATAGACCAATGCTGTTGTTTTTTTCTCAACAGAAAATATCAAATAATTGGAAGCTTCGATTAACTGTTATTATTAGTTTCAAACTAATCTATGTTTTAGCCAGACTTTTTTTTTTACCATGTCTTATCATCCATTTGGGAGACACGCATTTAACTACACTCTTAAACTAGGTAGGAGAAAGTTAGAATTTAAAGGGAATGTACCCGCGTTTGGGCAGAAGAAAAACTATAAACCAATTAGAAAAAAACCTAAATAAGTCCGACCAAGAATCGATTCCTACCTCCCCATCCCTTGAAAACAAGACTAAATGTTGATGTTTAGCTCGTATTTTCACCGATGCGACCATATTTAAACTAAATGTGGTATTAATCTAAAACTCTGACAAGCCTTTTAGGTAAAACTATGATACTTTCAAATTTTGTAGGGAATATTTTACTTTACTAATCAATTTATAGCCTTAGTAGGCGCCCTTAATTTTATTTTTCCTTAATTAATGAGCTTTTATTTTCAAAAAACTTGTTCAGCACTCAAACCAGTTTCAAAACCCATTATCACCCACGTAACAAAGAAAAGTACACATATGACTTATCTGTCCATGTTTTTGTTTTTTTCAGAGCGGATGACAGGAGAAGTTGGAACATTGGAGCTATTGACTACTGCACAGTGACGTACCGTGGATTATTGCCAAGGTAATCAGAATTGGTTTAAATTATATCGGTGAATTTTCTCATCAATAAGTTGAACAGTCACTGGCCGGGTATCAAACAAAATACATTTCTCATTTGCGTAACAGAGAGCCTGAGCCTGTTTTTGATTGGTCAAATGGGGAACGAGAAAATGGAAACACACCAAAGGCACAGTATTAACCTTCGTTGATCATCCTGTCAACATTCAACGCCACGTCACTGACATTTTTGTACCCGCAATCTAAAGCAAGTTTATTCCTACCCATATCGATGGGCACACGGACTGAAAGCCTAAATCCAACTGTGATTGTCCAGTGACGGGGATGTCGGGTTCGATTTCCGGTTGGTTTTAGCAAGAGTTTTTTTTTTCCTAAATGGTTTCCGACTCTACTTGACATGAAAATGCGGGTACATTTCCCATAATTATTCTTTAATATACGCTTGAGTTGCCGAATAGTCTAAGGCGTCACTCTCGTGCTATACGCTGATGACGGGAATATCGAGGTTCGAATCCCGGTTGGATCTACTGAAAGTTTTTTTCCTAAATAGTTTCCCACTCTCCTTCTACCCAAATTTGTGTGCGGCTGCTTCCTTCCTCATCCCTACTCAATTAGAGTAATTATGATTGCATGGGTATAACCTGAATAGGTAGTAAGACACGACGATAAAAATAAATTCATAAACCTTATTAAAGTGAGGATGTAGGGAACGCGGGAGAATGTTAATATTTTTGCAGTTTTTATAGCATTTTCTCGCCAAAATAAATAAAATATTGCTTTAGTACAAACCTCAAGCTTAATTTTCTTCACATGGTGATAATAACAGTTCTTGAATATAGCGGTATTATCAAACAGACTTTTTAAATGAAGAGAAAAGGTTGTCATTAAATTCCAGGACACCCTTGACAAATATTCAACAACCGTTGATATCATCATGTAAGAAAATTATAATATATGTTTATACTAAAGCAATATTTGATTTATTTTGACCAAAAAAAAAGTTTTAATATAAGAACTGTAAAAAAACTAATCTTTTTTCTTGTTCACTACATCTCCACCTTAAACCCTACCTCAATGGCGTGAATAAAAGTGGATGGCCCGAGTTGGTGGTAGGACGCTTCGCAAAAAAAAAAAGTATACTCCAAAAAGAAAACCTAAAAACAAGTAGTACTTTTTTTTAATCACAGCGTTTAACTACCTGTCTAGGCTATACATGTGTATGATAATTACTCTAATGGGGTAGGGATGAGGAAGGAAATATGTTAGAGGTAGCCTACCCACATTTGCGTGGAAGGAGAGTGGTAAACCATGTAGAAAAACCACACTCAGTAGACCCACTATACTGTTTGACCATCGAAGCGGGCTACTTTGTATCAATTTTCTAAGAAAATATCTCCTAACTTGAACATCCGCTCTATTCAAGATGTCCTTTGTTTTGAGCTGAACTGTAGGGTAGTACAGTCCATAGCAAGGCTCAGATCGATATAAGTAAAGCACGATGGAGCTCCATTCTCTCTCTTACTCTCAAGAGTAGCACAGCCGAGGAAACTGGGTCTCTTAAGTGCAAGACTGTTCAGAAACTGGGAACATCCATATTATTGTCTATACACCTTATTATATTTTCAGGAATCTCCTAAAGCGACGTTTATTGTATTTTTAAATTATGTATATTATAAACTGATACGTGAACCACAGGATCAGTTCAGATAACTGAATCAAATTCAATAAGGGAAAAATGACAGCCTGGACACGGGAATTGAACCCGGGAATACACTAATAACTAGTGAAAGACCTGCTCTGGTGGTCGCGTGGTCTAACGCGCTACTCTCGCAGTAGACTAGACTGCCGATGACGATACTGATGATTGAGGTTCGAATCTTGGTTGTATGTAGGCCTATTGAGAGGTTTTTTTTCAAAATGGTTTTCCACTCTCCCTCAACGCAAATGTGGGTACACTTCCTATAAATATAACCTTCCTAATCCCTAAAACTATTAACGTAATTAGTACATAAGCGGATAACCCGAACTGGTAGTAAGGCACGGTGTTAAAAAAAATTAATGAAAGATGGCCCTCGATATGATATAAACCAAGATGGCTCAGTGGTATAGCGATGGCACGCAATACTAAAGGTATCAGGTTCTTTTCCCATTTCCAGGTTTCTTGTTTTGTTTAAATTACAGATATATTTGAACCCCGAACTTTCAAATAAACGCACCGATCACTCTATCAACTGGGGCAGATAGGCCCCACTTAGAATGTCAGCCTACTATTTAAGGTAGGATGGAGGGGAGCTCGAGTCAGGGTCAGTATTTTTGTAGTTATTTTATAACAAAAAATAAATGTTTTGTTCAAAATAAATAAAATATCACCTCATTATATACGTTCAGTTTAATTTTCTACGTATTGTACTCTCGACAGTTCCTGAATATCTGTCATGACCACTGCGGTAGTTGACTTATCAATTACCTACCATCTTATCAAGTACCACCATGTTTCATGGCTAATATTCAAGAACCGTTGAGACTCGCTTCGATGGCCGTATCGTCTAAGGCGCTACCCTCACCGTACACTAGACTGCCGGTGGTGGAGAGATCGAGGCTCATATCTCGGTCGGGTGTACTGAGGGTGGTTTTTCCAGAATGATTTTTACTCTCCTTCCACGCAAATGCGGGTACACTTTCTATAAATATAACCTTCCTCACCAATAATACCATTAGCGTAATTAATACATAAGCGTATAAGCCGAACGGGTAGTAAGACGCGGTGCTAAAAAAATATACCTGTTGAGATTACAATCAATCGAGCAATACCGACCAAGAGGCCACCGTCTGTTGGTGAAGATCGTGGCAACTTATGTGGATAGAGGGTGTCGTGTGTTCAGCACAATGAACCCTATGGCAGTTAATCTCAGTTTTCTAGACTGGAGCCATTACTTTTTCATTGAAGTAGCCTCTCATTATTTGTCTTCACGAGGCTGAGTTGATCCCGTTCCAGACCTATTGTTTCACAGAAAATATTGACGCGCCTGGGATCGAACCTTTGGACTTTTAGATCTGTAGTCAGGAGTTCTGACCACCAGACCACGCAGGCAGTCGTCAACTGAAGCAATATTTTATTTATTTTGGCCAAAATATGTCCTTTGATATAAAAATTACAAAAAGATTCTGGTCCCCTTTCTTATCATCTTAAATTTAACTAGTTTTAATTCTCTATCACTTAGGTAGTCTATATTTAAATGTTTGTAATATCCAGTGTCGTGTCGTGTCTCGGATTGGTGTCAGGGTAAGCAGAGCTTGTCAAAACTAAAGCTGTGATATATTCTCAATACTAGTTAAATAAAGAGAAAAGGTTGTCGTTATATTCCAGGACACCCTTGACAAATATTCACGAACCATTGAGGTCACCATGGGAATAAAATTAAACTCTATGTGTACACTGTAGAAATATTTTACATATTTAAACAAAACAAAAATATTGCAAAAATATTTACATTTTCTCGTATTCCCTATACACCTTAACAAAATACTAAATTCAAAGTTGTAAATATTCATTTATCATAATATTAACTTACTAGAAATCTTGTTTTATAAAACAGACAAGACGAGACTCATGTCCTTGTTCGCGCGTGTCCACCGGTGAGTGTTCATAATCCTGTTCCGATTCCTTAAAATATAAGATGAGTAAAACAAGCACTGTCCTAGCACTTTGTGGAGTACCATTTCAATATAATAAAAATATATGTAATCATCAAATATCTCCCTCTTCCCCTCGCTGCCCCCTCCTCCCCCCTATCTAACAAAGAACTAATCGAGCCAGGCAAGTGTCGGTATTGTATGAATCAAGGCCAATCCGATTAGACCTTGTAGCAATTCCATCTGTAGCATTTGTCAGGATATCTGTCAATTATCTGTCTTTCCCTTGCTATTATCCCTGTCACACCACTGGAAGTTTATTTAGATTGATCGGAGAACACCCTCTTCCATTCGATCCAGCTTATATTTATTTGTTTATTTCAATCACACGCTGGATATGGTTCCATTGAGTATTGAACTCATAGAATGTATGCGCCACGAAATATCCTTAACTTTCTGATTGAGTAGGCCTTGATTGGTTTATATTCACTCTCGTGATAAACTGGTGTGCTAATAGCTGCATGGCTATACACTTGAAGGTTTTTTCGGGCCAATTCGAACAATTTAACGATAGTTTTGATGAATTGTACAGATAAATTCGCTAGTTAGTGTCTTCTCACAATTTAAAACATGTGAGCGATATATTGATGATCGATAAATTGGTACAGATTTATCGTAGATATTGGTCAGTTTCCACACATGTAACGATTCTAACCTCGCGATATATCGAACATACATTTGGGTGGGAGTCCGCAAGCGTCAGTGCCTGTCCAAAGATTATTCGCGCGATTTAGTTACATGTAAAATGGCGTCTAAATAGTTTCTAAGTGGTTTTATTGAGCTATTTATAAATAAACAGTGTTTGTGGAAAACGACATGCCCGGAATATACCAATAAAAATATTAAAAATAAAAGCTATGCAGAATTGACCAATTATTGAAAAGAATTTCAAAGAAGCAGATAAGTCGTTTGTTCAGCAAAAAATACAGAGCCTTCGATTCGAAGGTTCGCCTTTTTATAATTTTGTAGCCCATCAATGAAACGCTCAATAACGCACTCGCGTTCATATTTTGCTGAACATCGAGCATGTAGGAATGACTTCCAAGCTAGTTATTGGTCATATCTTTCAGAATTCCGAAAGTTAATCGTTGAGAGTTAAATTTGCAAGATTTAAAGAAAAATCGTTTGAAACAACACACGTGTAGAGAAAAATTGGTTGGATAATATTCTATAACAATATATCGATACGTTAGTAGGTAACGTTCGATTTATCTGAAGACTTTTCTTAGCCAATCTATCCGGCGATTATTTGATAAAATTTATCTCTGCCGATAAATCTTCACGTGTCTCCATAGACGGGGAGATTGGGGCTTGAATCTCGATTGGGTTTACTGAGGGTGGTCTTTAAAAAACTGTTTTCCACTCTTCCTCCAAGCAAATTCCAGTACACTTCCTTCAAATATAACCTTCCTAATCCCCTAAACCATTAGAGTTATTAGTACTGTACATTAGCGTGTGAACCCGAACGCTTAGTAAGAGGCGGTGCTTGAAAAAAGGTTCACTCTAAAAATTTAAGACCATAATAATGTTGTGCGTAGGCTCATTTTAATTTTAATTTATTCTACAAAAAATTTTGTCCTCAACAACACAAATGTCGCTAAGAACGATTTATATTTGGCTTATCTTACGTGCTAGCTCAAATGTTTTAAGAGAATACAATGAATATATAAACAAATAGGACCTAATTAATAAATAGACCTGTTTAAATATTATTACTCTAGCCTACATTGATAAAATAATCTAAGACATTCCCATTGGACTTAATGGTTGCTTTAATGAGTTACCGGAAGTAGTGTGCCTTATTTTGGCTCGAAGAATTGATATTCAACCTGAGTGGCCTCACTTGAAGGTGTCTTAACTCTTCATAAGTTATAGAGAAAGTGATTGCGATGAGTAAAAATGTTGACCTTGAGATTATGTGCCTCTAAGCTCAAAAACGTGGTTCTTACAATTATTTTATCACCTAGATTTACTACCTGTTCAGTTTACACGCAAATATGATAATTAGGGTTACTCTAAAGGGCATTTTAGAGGTAATCTACAAGTATTTACGGGGAAGGAGATTTATGAAAAACCACCCTCAGTAGAGCCGACCAGGATTCGAACCCCAATATCCCCGTTATCAGCACGCCGGTCCAACACGAGAGTTAAGCCTTAGATCATTTGGGCACTGAAGCAATTGTCTTACCACTTTTTATTTATATATGTCTTACCACCCATTCGCGTCACACGCTTATGTACTAATTATGCTAATGGTTTTAGGGATTAGGAATTCTAAATTTAGAGAAAGTGTGCCTGTATTTGCGAGGAGAGAGAGATAGAGTTGAAAACAATTTTGAAAAAAACAACACTTTAAGTACACCCGACCTATATTCGAACCTCGATCTCCCCGTCAACGGCAGTCTAGTCCATTGCGAAAGTAGTGCCTTGGACTATGCGGCCACCGAAGTGGGTGTCTTACTATTGAAGGGTACAAAGGAATAAATGGGAAATATAGGCCAGCCTATATTACACACATCTTACAGGACAATACCTTTTATATCCCAAACTCCATGATAAATACTTTTTATCAATTAATTTAAATATGACAAAGACATCTTTTAACCATAATCTTAAATGAATTTTAAAGGTATCATGATTGCCTAATAGATGGCAACACTAACTAAATTTGAGTTAAAATATGACTCTCCTTTTTCTCCTGTACCATTCAATTCAATTTGTCTGTCTGTCTGTTTATGTATCTGTCTGTCTGGCCCCTCTGTATATTTGGCTATACCGGCTTCAGCCGAAATGGTTTTATGGATTTAGTTCATACTTTATATTTATATGTTTTATGAAACCTATCTCAAGGTTAAATCATGAATTTGATTCTAGCTCTAAAATTAAAGGTAATTTACTCAAATATGATTAATTACTGAGTTTTTTTTTGGAAATGACTAAAACCTTTTTGATCTAAATTGGTATCTGGGTGAGTGTTTGACGTTTTAAATAAGGGTGTTTGGTTTTTCTACAAATTATGTGTATTAAGTTAGATTAATGGTGGTTAGTTTTTGAATATTTTTAAATTTTGCAAATTTGTATGACGTTCTTCAAAGCTTGTTTTCTACCAATCTCTTCGTCCTTGTATTATTCCGTCGAGGGGGGTGGGGGGTGGATTGGAAAGCTTGCAAAGGCCGTGCAGCAGGTGTTTCGATTAAGCTGAATATTCAATTAATGGTTTAGATTTGGTCTTCATTAAGGTGAATACAAAAGGAATGAATGTGTCCCAAAACCTACTTGCGCTGAAGAGCGTTGCCTTTTTTTTGTATATTAATTCGTAACTTTCTGACTATATTTTTATGTTACTACATAGCATTCATTGTACTGTAGATACTATGTATGAGGTTAAAATATTACATTCGGTGTATTTTTATTTAACATTTAAAAAAAAAGATTATTTGAGGTATTTTACATTCGCCTTCTGAACCAACCGATTATATCAGCACACGAGAATTTCTATGTGCAAGAGCTAAAAGGCTACCAATCTTGCCGGAAAAGATATTTTTACATACCTTCCAGGATTCTTTTACATACCACAATCGACGTGAGACCGAAGGCTTTACTCCCCCCTCCAAAGGAAGTTGTGCTACAGATTTTTATAGCTCAAGAAATATCCGCCAATCTCGGCCCACGCACATCGGTTCCTGAGGCGAGCACTTCGCCCCAATACCGGGAGGGGGGGGGGGGGGGAAAAGAGTTAAGAAAAAAAAAAAAAAAANATAATATAGCGTTTTTACAATACATACTGTTCATTATAATATACTATGAGCTACTTACACAATATGGCTACCGCTCAAATAGTAATTTTAGTTGTACGCAAGTTGAGAGAGAAAAAAAAAGAGGAAACTAGTTTGTTTGTGTTATAGGGTCACTCGACGACTTGGCTGCATCCATTGACCAGCTGGCGCGCGCGCGATTCAAGTAGAGAGTAAACAACTTACCATGCAATATTATACCGAGGATAGTCCATCCAGCCGGTCAGTGACCAGCGATTGCACCCCGGAGGAGGCGTACCAATGGTTCCCTCCAGCAGATGTTAGGTTATTGCGGAATTGAAGGCGCATCACTAGAAATATGAAATAAACAAAGGTTACTAAGGGCCGTTATTAAAGTGGAGATATCCGATTCAGGGATCGAATGGCCCATTGAGATGGTGTGGTTGTGGTGCAGCGTGCTTATGATGTGTGTTGTAAGTGTGGCACGCATCTGGTGTGACTTTAAAAGTGGTGACGATATGGTGCAAAGTCAATTGATGTGGCATCTTTGCCATCAACAAACCACACACGCCTAAGGACATACAATTACTATACATTCTTTAATTGTCTTTAAATTTAAATTAAACTTTATTTTTCTTGTCAATATATTTTGCAATCTTGCCTCAAGCTCGATCCTGTATTTGATTTCGATGGTAGTCATCATTATTGATGTCATAAAGGCAGGATAAACTCTCCACCAGTTCCACAAACTTAATATTAAATTCTAGATCGTCCTGCATTGAAAAAAACTCACAAACAAAATTCAGAACAAAATAAATGATGGTCTAGTAACCAACTCCAGTACACCACATAGCGATGGACGTGTGGCGATCATCATGCGGCCGCCACATGAGTTAAAATATGTCGGGCCTTGTGGCGGGTGCATGGAGCCTCTCCAGTGGGCGCCTCACGCCACACGCCATACAGACGCCACGCCTCCGCCACACCACACCACCACACTCTCTCCATCTTAATGTGGTGTGGCGGCAACGTGGCGTCTGTATGGCGTGCGGCGTGAGACACCCACTGGAGAGACGCGGACGTGATGTGGCGAGTGACGTGTGGTGTGGCATCATGCACTTGACATACTTAAATATGTGTGGCGGACACATGGTGACTGCCTCACGTCCACCACTCCAGTAGTGTAAGTTACATCTTCTGACGAGTCCATGTTGACGACTCATGTCCGTCGGCCCGTGCCGTGTGGTTTGTTTGGGGCATGACTTGAGGTTATTTCCCCCACGTGTTATATAATAGTGGTTTTACATCATCTTCACACGCTAATGGGGTTACATGTCCTTTAAAAAGTACCCTGCCATACCTATCCATAAGATTAAACGCTATAATCTTGATTCTAAGCGTTAAAAAACAGCCATTATCATTTCATGGAAAAATTATGTCGCTAGATGTTGTGATCTAAAATGGCTGGGCCTTTAGGATGTGAAGTGTCTAATCTATTTTTATTTTTATTCTTTAAATTAATAAATGACACATGGACACGGGAATCGACCCCAGGACCTTTGACTTAGTACACCAATGCTATCACCGCTAAGCTATCCAGGAGTCTTCCCATGCCCAAGATCATTCTTCACTCATATTTTAAGGCAGAGTGTGTGATGGACGTATGGAAATTGTCGGCTACATATGAGTGATCAATTAAGATCACGAGCCATCAGATAACGCAGTCACCATCGATCCTGGAGGGCTTAAGCCTATGTAGCTAACGATTTATGCACGTCTATCACAAACTCTGCCTTAAGATATGAGTGAAGAATGAGTTTGGGCACGGCACGTCTCCTGGATGGCTCAGTGGTCAAAGCATTGGCATAATATACTAAAGATCCTGGGGTCAATTCCCGTGTCCAGGTGTCATTTTTAAATTTAAAGAATGATATTTAGATGCGGCAAAACCGTAGGCCTATTCAACAACTTTTAACAGCTTGGCTATTAATCCATTATTTTTGTTTTAAAAAGAGTTGAGACATAATTAGTTAATTTAGCATCACGTCTTACTAGCCGTTTGGGTTATACGCTTAAGTACTAATTACACTAATGAATTAGGAATTGGGAAGGTTGAATTTAGAGGAAGTAAACCCGCATTTGCGTGGAGGGAGAGTGGAAAATCATTTAGGAAAAACCACCTCCAGTTCACCCGACCGAGATTCGAACCTCGATCTCCTCGTCCTCAGTTGTCTAACTCAACACGACTGGCGCATTAGCTAACTACGCCACCGAGGCGGGTTTTGAGACATAATTATTTAGAATCCTTCCACAAGGAAGCTACGTTTGGTATTGCATTAATGGACTTCATTTGAACCGTTACGAAAGCCCCCTGTACCGCATGAAAGCATCGCATGCGTTGCCTATATTGTACCCTCGACTCGGAACAGCCGCTGCTAACCGTGCTACAGAGTCCTACACGTTCGTTCAGTAGTCAACTCAACTCATCTCGACTCGACATTTAGCCGACAAACCTCCTTTGTAGTACGGGTAAATAAAAAATCGAATAGCCCCTCATGCCCCCCTCCCCCTTCGACCACCTCTTTACATAGAATCAAAGAGAGACGAGGGTCTGTCAAGGGATCTGCAAAAAAAAAAATTTAAAAAATGGAGGGGATGAAGGGTGAAAGGAGGGAGGGAGCGATTTTACGTCTCGCTGCTTGCTTCACGGAGCATAGTAAAAGAGGGGTAGCCACCCCTCTTCAACAAAGACTTTGTGTGTGTGTGTGTGTGTGTATTTATATATATATATATATATATTTATATATGACGTCGAAAGTCTAGGTGATTACCATCATGTTGGGAGGGTTAGAGAGAGGGTTGACGGAGGGCGTGGAGAAAGGGGCATAGTCTCCAACCAGTCACGTATCAGTGGGAGGAGCTAAATGTAGGGACTATTTTCTCTTCCCGGACACCACGCCGTACCGAAGAGGTGCAAAGGAAGAGAAGGCGAGTGTGCGCACCTAGCGTATTCGTAGATCAGACACACACACACATATATACACGCGCGCGCACGCACACACACACGCACACATAGAAAAAGAGAAGATAATCCACGACAGTCAACGTTGACGGTTTGTGGAGGATAGGAGAAAGAGGTTGAGAAGGTGGAGATGGGAGGGACGGTTAGTGGGGGAGGGGGAAATGATCTCGTCTAAGGGGAAGGGATGAAACTGTGGGAGGGGGTTCGTAGACGTTTGGAAGATTTTCGGATGAGGCAGGGAACTTTTCGGAAGTTTGTGTGACATGTCAACGTGTTGAGAGAGACGGTGGATAAGCGACGGACACCGACGGACGAGCAAAGAACACGGCCATCAAGACTTTCAGCGGGGAAAGGAGGGGTGATTCAAAAGTTTGAAAGTCTGACGCGGGGGTGGGGAGCGGTTTATTCCCGTGGTTTCACCGGTTTTCCTAGACATTTAATTTCTTCCCTGTGATGTGTCATGGTGGTGAACATGTGTGTTGTTAGTTTAGTAGCGTGACAGCGAACACGAGGTCACGGATTCAAGAGTGCAGCCGTTTCAGTCAGTCTCGCGTCCGAACAATTATATTTGAAAAAAGTGTCAACAATACACGTGTGACCAATGTACCAGACACTACGAGTGATTCACGCCGTTAGGATTTTGAGAAACTTCAGTGAGAGAAACTTCGCATCAAAGTCAATCTATAACGGCTGCATTTTAACAAGTGGTAATATTAATAGTTGATCATTTTTTACGGTTTTAATTTGGCTTAAGCATACTCCTGGGACTAAGATTGGAATCGGAGTTGATCCGTATTTGTTTGAACACGTGTTTTGTTGTAAGCTATTGTTGTCCTAAATGATTGAGTTTTACCAACACAACAATAATAACTACGAGAAGATGGTTCAAGACACGGACAGCATCCACGCGGCTCATCCTTGTAACGGAAGACCAGGTAAGCCAACACACACTTTATTCGAATTATATTCTCAGTTTACATCTACTTCTCAAATAAAAATTAATAATTGATAGTTTTAATTTGTAAATTGTTTTAAACAGAGCCATGAAGAGAAATATAGAACATAAAAGTAAGTCTGAAGGACATTTTACTATTTATTTATAGGCCTCTAGTTGTATTTTGTCAAAATATAGCCCTATAGAGTTTTTTATGTTATAAAAAATAAAGTGGTTGCTATTAGGTCGATTTAAGAGGTGTAGGATAAATAATTTAAAAAAAACTTACACATAAATAATGAAAAATACATTACCTACTGCAACGAATCAAGTGTAGACTGGTATTATTAACGGACAAACGTATTTATAAATAATTTTGGTAAAAAAAAATGCTGCCAACATCGAAATAAAAACACAGTCTTAAAAATCAAATAAATCCAAACTAAAATTAGTAAAATCGTTATTTAGTCTTAATTTTAGAGTAAAATTGTTGTTTTTCCCCTTGAATGGACCTACAAAAGTATTGTTGGAGATTAACTCATAATTTCATTATTTCGTTCATAATAAAGATACTCCAATTTGACGCCTGCCAACTATTATGATTTGTTTGCAAATATTGTGTCTCACACGTAATAATTAAATAATAGACTAATAATAACAATTATTAGATCCATTCTTGTGGATTTAAAGGGGAATCGTGTTAAGATCAGATGTTAACAGTTTTTATAGGGAAAATAAATTAAGTATTACTTCAGTAGAAACGTTTAGTTGGACTGCGAAAAAATACCGATCTTACATTGCGTTCCTTTCCAAACCAACTTAAATAAATTAAGTAGCTAAATCATTATTTTTTAAATGAACCATTTAATACATAGACCTATTTCAAGTCAAATGATATAGTCACGAAAAAAGGTTTTTTTCATCTCAAGATAAAATGTTGGCTAAATTCAGCTAAATAAAGAATCCTTTGTTTGAGACTTCACAAAGTAACATAATAGGCATATAGTAATACAATTATTCATCTTTAACTATGCTTTATAACATTCCATTTGAAATCTGGACGCGGCGTAAAGTAGACTGTAAAATGGATGTAATATGTGCCTTTTTTGATACGATTAAATTATGTATATTTTTATAGCGTCTTACTAAACGCACGGATTATTCGCATTTAACTATGCTAATATACCCATATTTACTGTTTGGGGGAGTGCGAAATCTTTTAATAAAATCATACTCGCTATACCGTGCTCGGATTCGAAATCTGACCTCTCAATCAGCGGGAACCAGACTAGACGAGCGTTATGTTTAGTGCGCATGCCTAACCATTCTGGTCAGTTGAATTATTAAGTACCTAATAACTTTTATTTTATGTTGAATTGACTAAAAAAAAAAATTCCCTTAAATTTCAAGTTTTTGTTTATTATTGAAAAGATGCCAAACAAACCTTCTTAAATATGTTAACTATTATAGTAAATAGGACCCAATAACAATACGCTAGGTACTTACACCTAACAAATTTATCAATTTCACACTATTATTTTAAAAATTTAAAAACTAGTGATTTTAAGAATAGAATTCAATAAATATAAACAATAAAAATAATTATTATATTATTTAATGAAAATATACGCCTGTGTTTATGCTTATATTCTAAGGGCAGGTCTTTAAGTGTTGACACATTTAATAACACTATATATTTACTATTTTAACTATTAAAAGCCTCCAATTAAGCTTAAAATAACAACAAAAGATTGACAATTTTAAACATAGCCTTAAATTATTCATTAAAAAAAAGTCCTTTATATGAAACACATTGTTGTATGGTTGAGTTGCTTCAACTTCCACCACAATTCTTTCTTTAAGTTCCTGAATTGTTCTTGGGCGAGCCGTGTAGACATGACTCCTTAACATGCCCCACAAGATAAAATCCGGAGATGTTAAGTCTGGTGAACGAGGTAGCCAGGAGATGTCCCCAACTAGTGAAACTAGATGACCAGGAAACCGTTTGCGGAACCACCTCCATTTAAGTTCGGGTTGTGTGGACAGTTATCCTATCTTTTTTGAACCACATTTTGTTGGAATCCATGCCCTTACGTTGCATTTCAGGACTCAGAAAGGTTGAACATCAATGGAGGTGCTTTGTAAAATGTTTCCTGCGCACCTAATTTCACGATTTGGGGACATCGCAGGCCACCACGTTCACCAAAATTAACAGCTGCAGGACTTTTTCTTGTGTGGTGGAATTTGAAGCAATTCAACAATAGACATTACGCAAAGTCATGTCAATATTCGAGAAGTGCATACAACAATGTATTTCACAAGATGGTGGCCATCTTCATGACATTGTTTAAAAAAATTTCAAGGATATGTAAAAAAAAAACTGTATCTTTCGTTATTATTTTAAGTTTAATTTGACGCGTCTAGTAGTTAAAATAGTAAAGATATAGTCGAGTGTTATTAAATGTGTCAAAACTTTCTGCCCCATACTGTACATAAATCAACAATGCTTCTAAATATGAATAACAGATAAATTAATAGGAATTATTTCTAAAACTACTTTACCATTAAAATGTATTTTGCTTGATTTTTAATTTTATTTTTCTAAATTTCCAATGTTTTTGAAAATTAAGAAAATGCTATATTTTTTTTTTTTTACTTTTCTGTCTATTTTTAAATAGCTTTGATTTAGACCTAAGTTATTTTCAGTTTGTGTTAATGATTTAAGACTACTATAACATTCAACTATTTTGAGAACAATAACACATGAGAGTTTTCAGTTAGGCCTATAGTAGGCCTGATACAGTAACTTCATTTTTCTACTAAATTTAGAAAATATTTATAACCGCCCATCTACAGGTCTAATTACTGAACA
>CABFWB010000537.1:48436-63489 GCA_902151455.1 Timema bartmani
CCAGTCCATCATAGACTCTGCCTTAAAATATGAGTGAAGAATGACCCTGGGCACGAGACGAATCCTGGATAGCTCAGTGGTAGAGCATTGGCGTACTAAGCCAGAGATCCCGGGTTCGATTCCCGTGTCCAGGTGTCATTTTTCAATTTTAAGAATATGATATCTAGTGGAGTAATTCCCTACTAATAAGCATAAATAATAGCTCTGGCTATTAATTCTTAATTAGATAGATCTGCTTGGCCCTACGTATTTTAACCATACAATAGACTACAAAATTATTGGGAAATAGGCCTAAGTTAAATATGAGGCCTGGGGACTACAAAACCTAATTATGTGACTTTTTTTTTATGAGGACTATGATATTTTTGGGCACATCCTTCTCACACATTAATTTAATTAAGTAACAATTTATTATTTTAATTTTTCTTTTGTGAAAACAATTTTTTCATTGTTTTGACTTGATATAAACTCAGATGAAACTCTGTCCACAGTGCCGTTTTCATAGAAAGGGCCTTACAGCGGACAGCTAGAAAAATTAACCACATATACTTTCAAGTATTCATAGGTGAAATCATGAGTTTTGCAGCTGTCCCCTTTGATATAAATTAGGATCTAAAACATCAATATAATCCTGCATATAAATAATTAGCACATACAAAATACTAAAATGTTATCAATGGTATTCTTAGCACCGCGTCTTACTAGCCAGCAGTAGTGTGCCCAAGGGGGGAGGGGGGGATTGAGGGGGTTCGATTCCCCCCTACCGCAGTTTGGGGATGCCCTGAGATCTACTCAAATCTGAAGATAAAATAAAACGTAGAAGGAGGAGGGGTCTATGACCAGTTAAACATTGTGAGCAAAGAAAATATTAGATAATCAGAAATAGTATCTATATCAATCACAAAAAGTATTTATTTCATAGGAGTGGATTATCTTTCATGGAAGTATATATAAGGATAATTAAATATAAGTGCATACACATTTACCTATACATAATGGGCGTTTTTTTATTGACAGGAGGCCTATGTGACGGTTAAGCCAACTTTAAGCTAGACCTACTTATTTATTATTTTGTTAGATTCCTAAAATGTTAATTACACGTTTTAAATAGAAAATATGTAAATCATCACGTCAACAACTACCATTAAAAACCTTTTTAAAAACGCTTCTAGGTGTATATAATGGTAAAATAAAACTCCTTGATCCCCTCCTAATTCGCAATCCTGCTTACGCCCCTGATACCCATTTCGGGTTATACGCCTTTGTAATAATTAGTTTAATGTTTTAGTAATTAGTAAGGCTGCATTTTAGAATAATTGTGCCCGCATTTGCGTGTAGGTAGAGTGTTAAACCATTTAGGAGAAAACCTTGGTACACCCGACCGGGATCGAACCCCCAATCTCCCCGTCATCGGCAGTTAAATCTATTGAGAGAGTGACGCCTTAAACCATACGGCCACCGAAGCGGGTGTTAGTAATGTTGACCGCAAAAAACTTTATTATTTTCTAAAGAGTGTTCCAAAATGTCCGTTCGTAAGAAAATCAAGGTAAAAATTATAAAATAAGATTACTGGTTTAAGATTAAAGGCGAAGTATTTTATACCATTAGGCCTTTTAATGTTTTGCTTAGAGGTGGATTGAGTAGAAACTGTATGCACTAAATAGCTTCAAAAAATTCCCAATTATCCTAAAATTGCCATAAATTCAGGAAAAAGTCTACATTTGTAACCAGGGACTTGCCGGCTGTGGGTTCTGGAGTCCCCCTGTTTTCATTTGGCTAGGGGGGGGGGGGCTTGGACCATCTTATGACACTCCTCCAACCCCCTCTCCCCGACCCACCCAATATATCCCGTGTATATTCAAAACCTAAAACATTTGTTAATACAAATACTAAACCTATTTTTCATTTTTAAGAAAGTAATTGAATGCTTACGTCTTTTTTTTATACGTCCATCATAATTTGACACTATTTTCACGACATTTAATGTGGGTTGGAAGTGAATGCGAGTTAAGGTCCCTATGTCTATAGTTTTTATAGAAAAAAAAGTTTTTGGCCCAAATAATATTTTTAAAATGATATATCATGGCAAAGAAGGGAATAACAACATGTTCTACACAGCAATAGTAAACTCTCTTCAAATAGCCTCAAAATTTCCCGAAAAAGGACGGGAAGGGTTCCCAAATTGCCCTGCAGTTACCTTTACAAACCAAAAACGTTCCTACTCCATTGAAGTAAAGGAGTTGGATTCACAAATTGGACAACTCTTGAGTTGATTCTCAAAAAAATAATGACTTGAAATATATCATAAAGCCTATTGATTAACCACCTTGAGTTTAGTTTTCAAAATTGTATTCCATCCTTAAAATATAACAGCTACTTTATAAGTGTGATTGTTTTAAATATTATGGTTGTTACTTCAAAGCTAATGGACTCCCTTTAAGATTATCTTTAATTTGTGTATTCCTTTATAACTAGAATTTTTTCGTCAGCCTATGCAAAATTCAAATTTTCTACCATATCGAGAAGTTATTTTCTTTCTATTGGCCATTTCCGCCCCCTAATTTTAAATTCCAAATTTTCCAGCTTTTATGGTTCATATGCCGAAACAGAGATTTTAAGATTAAGATGTATGATTATCGTATAGGCCTATAATATTATTAACGTGCTTGCCAAATTTCAATTTTGAACCATACAGAAAAGTAGTATTTTCTATATTTATAGGTTAGCAATTTCGAGCTCTTCCATTTACCGGGCTAATTTTGAAACTCGATATTTTCAGACGTCATTCGACTCTCCGGGAAGGTCTATTGACTTATATGTTGAACTTCCATTCTATATCACACCAAAGAGTGTTTTTTGTATCAGTTCTAGGAATATTGAGGGGCCCCCCTTCCACTTCCTGTTTTTTCAGTTTAAAATTCTAGGATCAGATCATAATAATTGTTATTTGGGTTAGTTATCATATATGTCTGACAACTTTCAATCTTTTACCACACTAAAAAGTAAATACTTATTTTAGTTTTGGAAATTTCGAAACCCCCTATTTCACCAGCCCCCTTTCTAAATAGTAAATATTTAACACTTATTTTGTTATTGGAGTAATCCCTCTACATTCCTAGCAAATTTAAATTTTCTGCCTCCTCCAAAAGTTTGTTTTTCTGTCCCCCACCTCTTTACCAAAGTCCCTGTTAAAAATTTTACATTTTCAGCCCTTAATATTTATTTAGAGTGGTATTTTTACCTGCCTGCCAAATTTCAGTTTTCTACCACAGTGGAAAGTAGTTGTTTACTTTTAGTTTTTGAAATGCTAAACCACTACCCCCTTTCTCAAATTCATTCTTAGAAATTGAAAATCGTAAGATTTATTTGGTTATCAGAAGTTGTCTCTCTGCCTGTCTGCCAAATTTTAAATGTCTACTTCGTCTAGAAGGCTTTTTTCTAGCTATAGACACCCCCATTTCCCGGCCATTTTGAAATTGCCCAATTTTAGATTTTTCTGGTTGTATGGGCAGTTTCTCTACCTTCCTGCAAAGCAAAATTTCAGGTTTATAAACCCATCAGTGATCAGTGAGCCCCACAACTTTCTGATCCTCTCCATCCTCTTGAGAGGTTAAATATGAAAAATGTCTCATCCAATTATAAGAAACCTTCATTTTAAATTTCAAGGCTCTATATCCGCTGATTCAAAAGATACAGCAGTGGATTCTGAAAACTTTAGGCCCCCTTTTTAACTCCATGGGATCAAATTTCACAAAACTCCGTTCTATTTATCGCTTAGGGCCTAACCTTCAAGCAAAATTTCAAGTTTACAGGTCCACGGGTTGGAGAAATACTGTGATGAATGGGTTTTGCTTTAGGTTTTATAAATTTTGATTGCTAAGCGTCTTGAAAACGCAAAATTTTTAATACTTTTTATAATTGTTAGGACACTTTAGCCCAATATTAAGAGTTGGAGGGACATAAACAGAATCGTTTATGACTTCATAGGAAATATAATGTATTACCTAACAACAGTGTACTAACTTTTCCATGCACTTAAGTTTTCTACTAATAGGAAGTCGTGTGGAAAGAATTAAGAACGATTTCTGTATGTTATAGGCCTAAACCTATAGTATTAAATATGAGTGGTATTATTATTATTTCACCACTCAGGGCCGTACTCGGAACTATATTTTTTTGGGAGGGGGATTTTGCTTGCGGTTGACCATGACGAAGTTCCCGAACAGGCGATGTCAGTAAAAATATTATTACATCAAATTCAAAGTGTTTTATAAAATACAAAATATTAAGATAAATGGCAAAACTCTCTTAGTGCGATAGAAGTGTGGTGTGTATACATTTCAAAAATAAAACATATGCATGCTATCTTATTATTTTCTGAGACAATTGCCCTATTAATTATTTATTTCTATCTTGACTTTAAATAGGTGTAAATATAACTAAAATCTTTACTTTAGAATTATTTTTTTTAGTTGGAGGTAAAGTAGAGATACTTTACTTTATTTTTATGCTTAAACGTTAATATTCTTAATGTAGAGATAAGCTATGAAAACATATTATACTAATATTAAATAACGAAAAAAATAGGTCTAACTTTGTATACGCTGGATATGTGCACACAAACAAACAATAATAAAAATAGATTGTATGCCAAAACAATCTTTCGTAATCAGAGGCACTTAAAAATGCATTCCCGTTAAAATCTCGAAATCTTATCTTTTTTTGTGCCGCAAAGACTTTGTTTCTTCATCGGTTGCATGGGAAAGTAAAAAGATAAATACAATACTAACAAAAATATCAATGTGCTTTATCCATCAAAATACAAACAGTTTAAACGTTTATCAAACATTCATTCCCCATGCAGCCTCTAAAACTCTTCATAAAAATATTAAGATTTTATTTTTACCTGAAAATAAACTTATTTACAAATTACTAATAAGTTAATAAATTTGGATATTTGATATAAGCCTTAATTGCACTAAGAACTTGAAAGTTCGTTGCCACACTTATAAAAGTACACCACTTAACCCTATCTTGAACTAGTTCTATCCAGTCCACCTCATTACACCTTATTCCTATCCTGAGCTAGCTCTATCCAGACACCTTCATTCTACCCTATCTTAAGCTAGTTCTATCCAATCCACCTCATTACATCCTATCTTGAGCTAGTTCTATCCAGTCCCCCTCATTACATCCTATCTTGAGCTAGTTCTATCCAGTCCACCTCATTACACCCTATCTTAAGCTAGTTCTATCCAGTTCACCTCATTACACCCTATCTTGAGCTAGTTCTATCTAGTCCACCTCATTACACCCTATCTTGAGCTAGTTCTATCCATTCCACCTCATTACATCATATCTTAAGCTAGTTCTATCCAGTCCACCTCATTACACCATATCTTAAGCTAGTCCTATCCAGTCCACCTCATTACACCATATATTAAGCTAGTTTTATCCATTACACCTCATTACACCATATCTTAAGCTAGTTCTATCCAGCCCACCTCATTACACCCTATCTTGAACTACTTATATCCAGTCCACCTCATTACACCTTATCCCTATCCTGAGCTAGCTCTATCCAGTCCCCCTCATTCTACCCTATCTTAAGCTAGTTCTAACCAGTCCACCTCATTACACCATATCTTAAGCTAGTTCTACCCAGTCCACCTCATTACACCATATCTTAAGCTAGTTCTATCTAGTCCACCTCATTACACCATATCTTGAGATAGTTCTATCCAGTCCACCTCATTACACCCTATCTCTTACAGATCCATTCTAATGTTATCCTCCCACCTGCGTCTCGGTCTTCCCATTGTGTTTGCCAGTCAATACCCTGAACAAAGTTCTAGATTATTCCGTTCGCGCTGCATGTCCTGCCCACCGTAATCTACGAGGCTTGATTATCTTAACAATGTCTTGTGATGAGTAAAGGGTATGTTAATCATCATTATATAACCGTCTCCAATCCTTAGTAGCTTCATCCCTTTCTGGACCAAATATCTTCCAAAGCACCTTGTTTTCTAACATCCTAGTTTTTTGATTATTATATTTTCGTTATGTAAGGTTTCACACCCATAGAGAACAATCGGTAAGATTATTGTTTTTATATTCTGAGTTTTACATTATTTGGCAGCAGGCGAGGTGTCCACAGCTTATTGACCGAGTAATAGTCTACCATGCATTTCCCGACTGTATTCTTTTCCTAATTTCTATTATAATACCGTTTTTGCTATTTAAAATTGTTTCTAAATATTTAAACTCATCAACCTTGTCAAATAATATTTTGTTCGCAGTAATCTATAAATATTGCCCTTAATATGTGTTCTCGGTGTGATATAAGCCTATGACATGCAAAAAATATAAGTTAAATTATTATTATTATTATTATTATTATTATTATTATATCAAATTATGATGTTAGGTAATTTGTATATTTGGTTGTGTTCATTCCATGTTCCTTAAGTGTAAACACACTTGCACGTTGAAAACATAGGGGGGCGTGATCGCTACTTATTAGTAAAAATACCAGCGATGGAATTTAAGTAATTTAATTTAGATAAAATCAAATTCGATTGATGAAAATATGTTCTATGTTACCAATTTGAGAATAATATGACTTATGTATCTTTATAACCTTTATCACCAGTAAAAACATTTGGTAATAGAATTTATTCATACAAAAGGGCCTAAAGTCGTTCCTAATTAAGAAATGTTTTAGATAAAAGCGATGTTCTGATGTACACAATTTTTCATTTTTGATTTAGATGGAGACATATTCTGGACGCTCAAAAAATTCACCTATATCAATTTTCAGTATATTTACACGTCAAGTCATTAATAATTTGTTTATAGAATATTTATAATTATGTAGTAAAATAATATCAATGCTGATCGCAAAAAAAAAAAAGTAATCTTAAAGCTTCATTTTACAGGAATTATACGTTGTTCCCTTCTTACAAATGCGCGGGAAAGCTTCGTCATTGGGCTTTTATACATAACAGAGACATAACCCCGTGGAATATTTTAACGACCTCTGGGTAGCTATTTGTTAAAGTATAAAAACGAGCTCGTCTTTAAAACCTTTGTCAGACACAAGCTTTCTAATGTTTTAATTGCGTATCTAGTTTTCCCTGAAACAGAGCTTACATCACTCTGAACCGTATTTATCCTACCACTTTATCAAAACAATAACTTAATTATTAATATGGCATTCATTTACCCCCATTATGTCGTCACCAAAGTTGTCAGACTCCGATTAGACCAAGCCGTGGAGTTTCGTTCCCCTTGATCGATGCCCCAGTCCGCAACTAAGTTGGGAGTCTAGTTATGAATGTATGTATGTATGTATGTATGTATGTTTGTTTGTCTGGAAAGTCTGTGATAATGAATGTCCGTGGAGGGTGTAATGAGGTGGAAGGGGAAACGTTGTAGTATTGTCTGATGACGTAGGCACCACAGCACACACGTGTTCATTAAATTGTCCAACAACACGTGGCAACGGAGAGAGCTCAGAATTTTTAATTTTCGTCAACTCTCCTTTATATTTTTTAAAATGTTTTTACTACTACGCTTAAGTTCTTATACTGGTTTTTCAGATGACTTTAGGATTATTTTACCCTATGGAACAGGATGAAGTGTGTGTATTTTAATGAAATAATGAGATTCTAACGTTTGTCTCGGAGAGAAAATGTGAATTTCGTTGAGATTTTTTTTACACTTAGAAAACGTCGGTGGACCATCCATCTCATTGAGTTTTCTATTTTCGGAAAGCACAATATTATGTTGTTTAGACTCGAGGAACACGGGATTGTTTTATCATTCAAGAAACTCTAACGATTATTCATTGATCTTTTCAATAGAGCACAAAGTGTGAAAGTCATTCGAGAAATAATTCATCATACATGCACCATCAAAACAAAATAAATCCTAAGAGAATAATCAGAAGCTCTAAAATAATTCCATCCTCATCCCTACTCCACTAGAGAGATCATCATATAACTTATGCGTACAACCTGAACAGGTAGTAAGAAGGGGTGATAAAAAAAAACATCTGATGAAAGTTATTATTTACTAAAACAGATAAAAAAATATCTCTACTACGTGCAGGTTTTAGACTATCATTTGCTGTGTTGAAAGCTACAGTAGCTCCATGACTTCTTTGGTGCTGACTGACAGCTCACAGCTGACAGCTGACGGCTTTGAAAAGTTACCAGACCAAATTATGTATCCCTACGCTGAACCACATGATCTACAAAAACATGTGTCTAATATACCTAAATGTTGACTGTCAGCTGTCAGCTGTGATCTGTCAGTCAGCACCAAAGAAGTCATGGAGCTACTGTAGCCGTAATGAATAGAACTGACGAAACAACCTTGTTCAGTGGCCGCATGGTCAATCTCGCAATATACTATACTGCCGATGACAGAAAGATCAGGATCTGATCCCGGCTGTGTGTACTGACTACAGAGAGTTGGCTTTTCTAAATGGTTTTCCACTCTCTCTATAAGAAAATGTGGGTACACTTCCTTCGAATTCAAGCTTCCTCATACCTAACACATTAGAGTAATTAGTAAATATGCGCTTAACTTGAACGGATACTAAGACGTGGTGCTAAAAACAAAAACTTGGTCGAAATATGATCAAGGGGTCAGATACAGCATACAGCAGAACTACTTGGTCAAGCGATCATCAAGGGTGGCGTCTATGACGGTGGACCAATTCGATAATAATATTGTCTTTATTTGGGTGAAGTTAAGGCCACAGCCTTCTCTTACATTTAACCCCTTAATAATAAAGCGTGCTCATTTAATACTTCTGCGCTGTTGATATGATGATTAAAAACTTATTTATAATATGTATACAAAAATAATAATAATATTATATAAAATATTGACCACATAGCTCTTCACATGATTTTACCTTTGTGGACATATTAAAATAAAATAAAGTAGAAAAGTAGAATTAAATAAAAGAGAGAAAGAGAGACAAAATAAAACACATAATCATACCACACACACATTCATGTCATAATTTAAAAATAAAACAATGCTGATAGTAATATTTAGTTACCACATAGATTATATACATACATAATCACATCGTTACCTTACGGGGTACGCAAGAAACTGTACATATAGCTCAACAAACCACAACTCTGTAATTAATCCATCCTCACTAACTTTCTCCACACTTCCTTATCATTGCATACTCCCTTCGCTTCAACAACATCCATACAGTCATACATGATCTTTTATTCTTAAGACTCTTGATGTGTCTCTTTTTCATTCGTCTACCTACAATATTTAACTACGTCTTACATGGCCTACCCCTTCCTTTTGATCCATACATTCCTCTTCTTCGGCACTCGATTCATACTCATCTCCTCAACATGCCCAAACCAATCGACGATCGAGACTCTGCTGCTCGCAAGCCTATGCTGAAAGAATTCTATAGTGGAAACAGTTTTAATAACTCTATCAAGCGCATTCCAGAAACGAGCTTCAGCAATAGTAAAAGAAAGAGAATAGAAGTTAGATTTGTGAAGAGGTATGGAAAGTGTGTGGGTGTTTACATCCACCAACGAGCAAGTTGGGATGGAGCCAAGAATAAGGGCACCCATGTGGGTTTTCCAAATGGATGGGGGGTGGATTCAAGTCCCAGCTCCCCGGGGTGTGACCCCCCCCCCCCTCTCCTTCAGAGAAAATTTCAGTGATTTAACCGCCAAGGAGGGAATTTTAGAGCATCTGCTCATAATTCTAAGCTAAGTTCCAATAGCCAATTTTGGCAAAAATATTTTCTGGAAAATGAACAAAAAATAAAATTTAGTTGTAGCTGAATCCAGTGAAAAGAAACATATTTTTTACAAGTTTATTTAAGAGAACAAAATGAAAAGAAAGCTGATGAAGAGGGGATGGGAGGAAATATACATGTTATCATTTTTATCAATGTCAACTAAGATATTTATCATTCAAAGTTGTTAATAGCAAATTGCAGCCAAATCCCAAATAAACAATTTTATGTTTTCCTGATTTTTTTAAAAAATAAGTAAATATTGCAGAGTAAAAAGAAGGGCTGGATCCCCCCTTATGGCCCATGTAATACACACATATTTGTATAACTTATTTGGACACAAAAACATTTAATTTAGAATATATATTTTTTAGCACCGCGTCTTACTACCCGTTCGGGTTAGGGGTCGTCCATAACCCACGTAACGCTTTTTTCCTACCTTTTTAGCCCCCCTCCCCCCATGTAACACCACGTAGAAATTTAGCCCCCCCCCCCTTGTTACGTAACTTTTCTCACCAAGAATGAATGTTATTATTTTATAAGGAAGATTTGTGATACTAAAGGAGGAATTCAGAATTAATACTTCTTAAAATCTATTTTAGATCCTGAACATAAATGATTTCAGAGAGTATTATTATTTATGGATAGCTACACATACAAACAGATAAGACAGATAAGTACAGACATAAAGACGTTGCGTTCTAATTCCTCAGGTTCATGAGGAAAAACCTCTGCTATATTTATGTTATGGATGTCAGGTTTGCGATCTGAGTAAGAGACAAGACGCCGCAGCAGTACTATGTGCTGACAAGGATGGCCCTTTGATGATGTTAAAGTGTCCACATAAGATGCTTGACGCTTGGGGAAGACATATTTCTTAATATTGTGCACTTTTTATGATAGTCATATTATCATCAAATAGAAAGCTGTTTAAAGAATTCTAAGTATACAACGTTTCTAAATTATTATTGGATTAATCTACAACTTTACTTTAATTAACTAATCAATACCTAGACTTATGTTTCGTTCCAGCATCAATCCTGGATCCTGGCTTCACTCTTGAAAATGACTAGATTGCCAATGAAGCAGAGAACGGGGTGTACTCAGAGTGGCTTTTCCTAAATGGTTTTATAATCTCTCTCCATGTTAATGAGGGTACTGCATTCACGGTAGGAATTATTCTCTGAAAGGTCTTTTTTCCTAGCAAAATCCTACTATATAATACCTTTCTGGTAGGGAAAAAGGCCTTTCAGAAAACAATTCCTACGCCGAACAGATTTTAGATTACCTCTAAAATTCTACCTTCCTCATTTCTTCTCCATTAGATAAATATAATCAAAAATAATTAGAATACCACCCTACAAAATGTACACTAAAAAGGTAGAATTTTAAAGAAAATTTACCAGCATTTACATAGAGATTGTGTGGGAAACCATGTAGGAAAAGCAGCCCTCAGTAGACCTGACTGGTATTCGAATCCCATCTCCCCAACATCGACCGTCTAGTCTGCTGAGAGAATGACTATTTAGACAATGCAGCCACCATATCCTGTGTATAATAGTTGCATTTATATACATACACATTAGATTTAAGATTAATCTACAACTTTACTTTAATTAACTTATCAATACCTAGACTTATGTTTCGTTCCAACATCAATCCTGGATCCTGATTTCACTCTTGAAAATTAATAGATGGCCAATGAAGCAGAGATCGGGGTTCAGATACCTGTCGGGTGTACTCAGAGTGGCTTTTCCTAAATGGTTTTACAATCTCTCTCCATGTTAATGAGGCTAGATTACCTCTAGAATTCTACCTTCCTCATTTCTACTCCATTAGATAAATTTAATAAAAATAATTAGAATATCTACAATTAGACTATACCACCCCACAAAATGTATACTAAAAGGGTAGGATTTTAAAGAAAATTTACCAGCATTTGCATAGAGTGTGAGTGGGAAACCTTGTAGGAAAAGCAACCCTTAGTAGACCTGACTGGTATTCGAACCCTATCTCCCCAACATCGGCCGTCTAGTCTACTGAAATAATGATTATTTAGAGAATGCAGCCACCATAACGTATGTATAGTAGTTGTATTTATATACATACACATTAGATTTATCAGAAGGGAAAGGTATAGGCTTAAATACCTTTTGTGGATAATTAATGATATTTGAAGCTTTACTTTTCGTAACTTGCTGCTGGTATGAAGAAACAACACTTTTGATTAACTCCTCAAACTTGCCTTGAGATAAATTCTGTACTTTTGCTTCTTTCCATGTCACTAGATCTTTTTTAGACTCTTCCACTATTTTTTTCTAAATATCACTTTTTATACGCAAGCAATGAACAAGTATCCTCTTTTTGAAAAAAAAAATATTTTTGTTTCTGTACAAACACAAGTGATTATTCACGGCCTATGTCAAAGAATGCGCAGTAGGCATTTAAATTAAACTCAAACTCAACTATACTTATAAATTAAGGCCGCTTCGACTGACAGCTGCTATCCAACTAAAAGCACGTGAGGGGGTAGTAGTTCGGACAAATCTAAACAAGTACCATGAGTATAAACATGTCACTGTCATCCGCATGAAAATATGAGTTTTCGACTGTGCTTGGCGTTCATAGTCTTGGGCAGACAATGCCACCTAAGCGCATTCGAAATATTGAGAAACAAAAAGTAAATGCTAAACTTGCATTTTCAACACCACAGATATTCGAAAGTTATCCATAAGTATGTTTATCAAAGGTGAAAACATGAACAATAATATTGTTTTTCAACATTAGAATTTGAGTTTAAGACCTGTGTTACATAACACTTTGATGTACCCCACCCTCCCCCCACGTAACAGCATGTAGACATTGTCCCCCCCCTCAAAGCGTTACGTGGTTTATGGACGACCCCTTATACGCTTAAGTACTAATTACACTAATAGATTAGGAATTGAGAAGGTTGAATTTAAAGGAACCCGCATTTCCGTGGAGGGAGAGTGGAAAACCATTTAGGAAAAACCACCCCCAGTTCACCCGACCGAGATTCGAACCTCGATCTCCCCGTCCTCGGCGGTCTAGCTCAACACGACTGGCGCGTTAGCTAACTACGCCACCGAGGCGGGTCATTTAGAATAATTAGTCAGCGGTTTAACAAAAGGGAATAAACCTGGATACATTACATGCTTCATTTTCAAAAGAGGGAAGTGCATTAACGTTTGCGGTGAGAGCAATAAATCGAACCAGGAACCCTTAGCTCAGCAGATAGACACGCTACCGACTGAGCTAAGGTGTCGGACTCACCAAATTTTGAAATATTTGGGAAGGCTGAGATAAAACAATCCACACAAACTATTTGTTAACTCATGTAACTCACATTCGAAGAGATGTGTACAGTTCTGACGAGAGGCTTTCTTGACTTAAAACCCTACCCTTTTCTTATTCAACCATCCCGATGATCTTTCCGTCATAACCACTAGTAATTTCCTTATCGTAAGGGACTTACTTGAAGGGCGATTTCTGATCACATTCAGAATCATCTCGAATGATTTTACCGTTCAATATAACTGAGAAAATCACTCGAGATGTGAACAAGAATTCGCTTAGGAATACGGGGGCTGGGCTCCTCAAGGCACCCAGCTTCCAAACAATCTAATGTCACATTAGCAGCTCGTACAATACATTAGTCAATATTTGTAAGAACGTTGGTCCAAGAAATGTATCTTATTATTATTATTAGCACCGCGTCTTACTACCTGTTCGGATTATACGCAGTTACGCTAATGTGCAATGGTAGGGTAATTGTGAGATGAAATGGAAGACCTACAGTTTAACGTGGAATCTGAACCACGGTGGAGGCCTGGCATTCCACACACGTTCACAAGTTGTGATTAATACACGTCTTGTCAGAGGTGAAGGAAGGGTTCGGCAATCAGATAAATCTGTACCGGGACCAAGGATTGAACCCCGGACCCTCAGCAAAGACGTCTAACACCTTACCCCTAGACCACCAGATCACCTTAAATATATCTTAAAACATCAACAGCGACCTGTAGTAAGATCGCCTTTAGAAGAACCTTTTAGGAAGTATAAAAATATGTGTAGAGAGTAAGTGACAAAAGGTTGCTAAAAGAACATATGTTTTAGCATACGATTACATGGAATTCGGTGGTTTGTCGTGGAGTGTTGCCAAGGTAACCACAGCATATTTAATACCGTGTCACCTATTTAATAGGGATGTGCAAGATTTGACGATATCTCAATCAGACGAGGGGGAAAAAGTATAGATTTAGTCTCGAAAGTTAAAAATGAATCTCGAAAATTTGAGAAATTTGAAAAAATTTAAAAGCAAATAACTGCCCTCAGAAATTTACAAACTAAATAGAGAATTTATTATTTCTAATAATACTGTACAGACCCAAAAATAGGCAACACTTTCACCCCTAAAACAACCATCATTAAGAAATGTTTTGGTTATAAATATTGTTTTTCAATATCACACTTTGACATAGTAAGCTTTTACAAATTTCATATGAGATTATATTTTAGTTTATATCCAGCCAATGATTTTTCTACTGAGTGATGAGAACAATGAATTATTCATTATTCAACTTTGCCTACCCTAGCAACACTCCACGCCACGTCACCGATAAAAATATGTTTAGTAACGCTTTGAACTGTCCGACTATGGCGATACTACTGTGAATGAACAATCCTACCTTAAGATGGAGTGCTAGTGAACGTGAGTTTAGGGCAGTATTTTCGAAGTTTTTATAGCATCAACATTTATTTGGCCAAAATAAATCAAATATTTCTTCTATAGAAACAAAGAGTTTAGTTTTACGCACATGCGAATCTCAACAGTTCTTTAATATCTGTCAAGGGTGTCCTGGAATTTAGTGACATCTTTTTCTCTGCATCTAAAAAGTTTGTCACCAAATGCCGCTATACTCATGAGAGATATTCAAGAACTTTTGAGATTAGGGTGACCTGGTGGTCTAGGGGTAAGGTGTCAGACTTCTGTGCTGGGGGTCCGGGGTTCAATCCTCGGTCCCGGCACAGATTTATCTGATTTCCAAATCCTTCCTTCACCTCTGACAAGATGTGTATTAATCACAACTTGTGAATGTGAGGAATGCCAGGCCTCCACCGTTGTTCGGATTCCACGTTAAACTGTAGGTCCTCCATTTCATCTCACAATCACCCTACCATTGCACATTAGCGTAAGGGCGTATAACCCGAACGGGTAGTTAGACGCGGTGCTAAT
>CABFWB010000537.1:66623-111420 GCA_902151455.1 Timema bartmani
GGGGGGGGGGGGGGGGGGGGGGCAGCGCGCACCCCTAGGGAGGCGTGGAACAATTTGGAAATAACGTTAAAAATGAATACCTTCTTTATTTCAATTCTTTTTCCTAAGTAAGACTTTTTTCTTGAGGTATTGGCAACACTGCCTACCAGTTGTAAAACCCAATATTCAAGAAGTGATAAAAAGAAAACAGTGCCAACCATCCCATTAATTTTCAGGCATTTTATTTGTACCATTACACTGCCATTTATACATTTGTTTTTTGTATAGATTAAAAGAAGTGATTAGAAAACTAAACTTTTTAAATATTGTTTTTTAGAACTGTCCCAAAAAATAGGGGATAGAGGAGGGCGTGAGAATATGATGATCTATCAAGGGGTGCGTCAACTTAAAATTGTTGGGAACCACTGGTCGTGTTGGACTGGCCTGCTGATGACGGGGATATCGGGGTTCGAATCTCGGTCGAGTTAATTGAGGGTGGTTTTTCCCAAATGGTTTCCCACTCTCCTTTCATGAAAATGCTGGTATATTACCTCTAAAATGCTTCCTTCCTCGTCCATACTCAATTAGCGTAATTATCATAAATATTTATAACTTGAACAGGTAGGTCGCGGTGATAAAATACAAACTATTGCTTAAGTTAAACACCAATATAATAACCAAGGATACGAGATGGCGTACTTATAGGAAATGCACCCACATTAGTGTGGAGATGAGATGGGGAAACTACCTCCAGTGAACCCAGGCAAGCTTTGAACATCGGCCAACTTCTCTAATTCCACCATTTTAAATAATTAAATTGTTGAGGTACGTTCTGGGATCGAATAAAAGTACCCCTTTTGTTTTGCGGTCCCATCACCTGCTTCAGAGTGATTCCTTTGCCAAATGTTTTATTTTTATTTCTAAAATAATTCAAAGTTGGACCATTTTTCTACCGATCTTTGATTTCTAACATTATGAAGGTGGCAAACGCCTGAAGGTTTCAAGTGTTCCAACGTAGGATCCTCCATAGCTGAGGCTGCTAGCAACTAATGGCCTGGCTGGCTAAGTGCTCGAGATGGAGTTGAAGGGTGAAACAGACTAATCACCCATCATCGTCTCTTCATTATGCGAGCCCAGGGAAAACGTTTTCCTTGTTCGCTGCTAATGTAAAGTATTTCACCGCCGTTTTCTCATAAAGTGGTACAATATCATCCCCTCAAATGATGTCGGGTTTCTACACTTCATAAAGCAAACGGTGACATTAATTTGGGTGCAAATTCCAATCATATTATTCATGTGTTTTTTTAGCCGATTTTCTTTACCTTAAAGAAAAATGCCATTGTTTGGCTACTTTATAGATTTTTAACTAATGGATGGATTTTCAACCTTTTTTTAGGGCTATCGGTCTTACTTCTCATTCATAATATCTATAGCTTACACTCATCTATCCTAATAAAACAGGATGATGACAATTAATTTTTAAAAATCTAGAATTTTCTTCGAGAGTTCTTGGTATATAATAAGTTATAAATTATGTTTTACGGAACAATTTTTTTCTAAACTACAATGTCAAAGGGAAAAAAAATCCATTTTTATCTTTCAGTGAAGAGGAACAAATTTAATGAGATATAATGAGAACTAAAACACATTGTAGTTTGTTAGTATTTGCTACTATTTTTGACTTGAAAATAACTGATAAGTGAAACACCGGCCAGTGAAGTTAATAATATTTTGAAAAAGATTTATCTAAAGAAAATTCAAAATTATTTTTTTACCAAGTTCTATCCAAATGTTAACATAGGTTGTTAGTCTAATTAGTGGTTTTATCGAATAATATGTTAATTAATTTATAGTTTAGTAAATCTAATTTACATATTTGAATAAACTGTATTTTTTGTATTCAACTTTAAAAAAACCACAAATCTTAAATTTCTAAAAGTTTTTAAAAAACTTGTTTTTAGTAGCCATTAATAACAAAATACAAGTGTGAATATAATATTTTTTAATTTATTATTTCATGTATTATAACATTGATTTATTTTAGTGGCCATTAATAACAAAATAAAAATGCTTATATAATACTCTTTAATTTATTATTTCATGTACTCAATTTTGCCTATTTGGCGACTTTGTCGCTAGACTAAGCGGCTTTTACGTGTCTGAAATGACTAATTTTCATTTTTAGCGACTAATCTGGCGACTTTCCTTAATCCTTTGTCGAGCTCATGTTCATTATTTTATACTTTAATGCCGTGGAACTTTGAATTCTGAACTATCGTACTGCAATGTGTCTACAGAAGAGCTCTAAACTATCTATCTGTCATTCTCAAATTACAATGAAATAGTTCCGGTGTAAGCGGAAAACATTAGTCCCGGATATTATTAGTCTGAATGCAAGAAGGACTCTAGTACAGCATCGGCACGCACTCAAAAGAACGGCATCTCTTTGACACCAACAGCAGTCTAATAATCTCAATGTTGACTAGGAAATTCGTGTTAAAGGATATTAGTGCTACTTTATTCAACCTCTCACACTTTAGTTATATTTACCAAAGACTTCACCGTATCAACACCAGTGGTTTTTTAATCCTATCTTAAAAAGGAAAAAATAAAGAAAATTAATTAGCATATTATGTCAAAAGACTTTGAATATTTGACACAATATTATTACTCTGGCAACCCCCATAAATATGATTTAAATTTAAACACACATACAAATATATAACATTTTAAATTATATTATAATAATTATAGAGTAGAGTCACACGCCCCTATAAGTTATTTAGAAAGGCCTTCCTCTGAAATCTTTTTAAAATAGAATGCCGTAAGGCTTAAGAATTTATTTAAAGTAGTCTTTAACTTTAAAAAAAATGAATGCCCCTAAAAGCCCTTTGGAAACTCACTCTACCCATTAACGACAAGTCTTGTCTTATTTTGATACAAACTAACAATAAATATTGGCATAGTTTTAAGAATGTGTACCTTCAGCCCTGCTGCTATCTTCGTGTAAAAGAGAATCTTTACTTTTTGATGTTGGCTGCTCTTCCTAAGGCCTGAATAGGCAGGATTTATCCATACTAACAATAAACTAAATACATGCAATCAAATTAATAAACGTCTGAAAAATACACTAACACTCACGCACAAACACACGCACATACGTACACACAGACACGCACATACGCACACACTTCCAAAGGGCGGCATTAATAAAGAGCCACTACCTAAAAATTTCCTAGTCTAAATATGTCCTGCCACACCGGCTCCGGGGATCACCTCAGCTCACAGATGTATATTACATTTAGTTCAGATTAATGTATTTTTGGTTTGGCGACAAATCTGAAAAGGTGACCTGGAGGTCTAGGGGTAAGGTGTCGGACTTCTGTGTTGGGGGTCCGGGGTTCAATCCTCGGTCCCGGCACAGATTTATCTGAGTGCCAAACCCTTCCTTCACCTTTGACAAGACGTGTATTAATCACAACTTGTGAATGTGAGGAATGCCAGGCCACCACCGTGGTTCGGATTCCACGTTAAACTGTAGGTCCTCCATTTCATCTCACAATCACCCTAAGTGCGTAAAACCAGAACGGGTAGTATGACGCGGTGCTAATAATAACAATAGCAATAACGACACATCTGACGACCTTTATTTTTTCGTTTAGCGACAATCTAGCGGTTTCTGGTACTAATCTAGCTATAACACTTATACGGTCGTTGACAACACTGCATGTACTATAATATCGCTTTTTGCCACATCTGCCATATTTTTTTGTTCTTTCAACGAGTAATGAAAACGCCAATAATATAGTAATACTAAGGGAAGTATTATAAGCGTTTATTAACACATTTTTTTATTGATAATAGAGTATAATCAAGCAAATAATAATTATTTTCGAATAGGTTGATATAAATTACTTTCAGCAGCCAATGCTTTCACTTGCCCACAATCCAACCGTGAGATTCCCTATAACTTCAACTCGACCCTCAGGAAAAAGAACTCGTCTTCCAAAGTTTAAATGTATACAAGATTATTTTTTTTCTCTGCCCCATAATTTAATTCTTAAGAAGATAAAAATCTTCCCTATAACTTCAACTCGACCCTCAGGAAAAGAAACTTTTCTTTCAAAGTTTAAATGTATACAAGATTTGTTTTTCTCTGCCCCATAATTTAATTCTTAAGCAGATAAAAACCTATCTTAAACAAAGAGGGTGATAACACGGTCCAGAGAAAATAACGGCTCCACTTATTACACGGCGTTATCATTCAGGCGTAAGGTCTTGACACAAACCACATGTTGGCTGGATCTTAAAGAGCATTTAAAACATCCCTTCCACTTGAAAGCTTCAGAACTTATTTCTAGGATGAGTGCAACGTGCGTGAGGCTCGTGTTGATCAATATAAACATCTGATGTTACATCTCCGCCCCACCTCCTCCCAGTCCCCTACACACACACACACACACACACACACACACACATGGAAGGCCACAAGCCATGGAAAATTATCGAGACGTCCAGTACAATTTTAATCGAAAGGGCCTTTTATTATTATATTATTTTATTTTTAGCACCGCCTCTTACTACCTGTTCGAGTTATACGAATATCTATACTAATTATGCTTATGGGTTAAGAAGGAGTAAGAATAAATTTAGAGGAAGTGTACCCGCATTTGCGTTGAGGAATGGTGGAATATCATTTTTGGAAAAACCACCCTCATTATATCTGACCGGGATTATAACCCCGATCTCCTCTTCATCGGCTGTCCGGTCTGTTGCGCGAGTGACGCCCTAGAGTATATAGCCACCAAAGCGGGTAAGAGGCCTTTTTAAAAAGGATTAAATTGATGGAATTTTTTTATTTTTACTATTGTCATTTTATAGGTATTGATAATTATATCTATCATTACTGACAAACACGATTCTGTGTCAGCATGGTCTAAGGCGCTGCTCTCGTAATAGACTAGACTGCTGATGACGGGAAGGGGAGATCGTGATTCGATCCCGGTTGGATGTCCTGAGGGTGGTTTTCCTAAATGGTTTACCATTCTCTGTCCACATAAATGTGGATAAACTTCCTCTAAATTCAACCTTTCTCATCCCTAACCCACCAGCGTAATTAGTATATAAGCGTAGGGACCTGAACAGGTAGTAAGACGCGGTGCTAAAAAAATATTGACACCTTAAAAATCACATGACTTGACGTATGAATACGCAAAAGTAGATCTGGTAACGTCTCTATATGTTATAAAAAGACTTTCCTATGAAAATTGGATGGTAGTGTGCCAATCTTAAGAGAAATGTCCCTAGATCCGAACCAACCCTTCAAAGGTCGTCACATGGTTTAAGGCGTCAAACTCGTAATGTACTGTACTTGGGCCGATGTTGACAAGGATATCTAGGTTCGAATCTCGGTCGGGAGCATTGATAGGGTTTTCTCACATGTCATTTTATCACTGCGGTTCTCCTGTCCACTATCCACGATAATTTGGCTGCAACTCCTCTTAGCTATACCTTCCTCATTCCTATCCCTTGAATTAAGCTCTAATCCAATTTTCAAAGAAAGAAACTTTTAATAAGTACAGACCTGTTTTTTAGGTCAACATTGATAGCAATCTACTATATTGTTTGTTTTATATCATGAGTATTGATAATATCTATCAAAATGACATTTTCAGATCAAAAAACTCGATGTATGAATACGTAAAAGTAGATTTGGTAGCATTTTTAACTGTAAGACTAGGTTATTCGTAATAAAATTGGACCTTACACTAATTTTGGTAGAAAAGCCCGCTATGGAAGGCCTTCTTTTGAAACAGAATCCTACTGTATTGCTAAATTTTGGTAGAATAAAATACTTTCCAGAACGGACTTCCTGCTACCGTTCTGAAAGCCCTTTTATCCTGACAAAATATTACTATACAGTAGGATTTTGGCATGAAATAAGGCCTTTAAAAACGGACGTGGATTAAACATGATATCTAAACATATGATATGTATATATAAATAGATTGAGTTGGTAATATTGGGTCTAACTTTTAGAAAACTAAGAATATCATGAGAAATCTAGTGAGGGCAATGAAAAAAAATTGATTATTTAAGAAAATATTTTGTTAATTGTTCTCTAACTAAAAATCGTGTCAAACCGCGTTTTGATCAGGTCGAATCGATGTCGCCAATTTTATTCTCAGCCCTGGCAATTACTGTACTTTATGGTAATTCTATCAGGAATTGGCCTTGTTAAAACAAATTAAATGTGCAATTTTAGTTGACTCGCCAGATTGTTTGCGCTAGTTAAGAGCTGTTAAATCCTATTCGGTGGCCACATGGTCTAAGGCGTCACTTTCGCAATAGACTAGACCGCCAATGACAGGTAGATTGTGTTTCGATCCCTGTAGAGTGGTTTTCCTAAATTGCTTCCCATTCACACTCTCCCCTTGCAAATTCGGGTACACTTCCTCTAAATTTAATCCTCCTCATGGTGGTCTAGAGGTAAGGTGTCAGACTTCTGTGTTAGAGGTCCGGAGTTCAAATCTCGGTCCCGGCACGGATTTATCTGATTACCAAACCCTTCCTTAACCTCTGACAAAGTGTGTGTGCTTTCACGCTTTGTGAATGTGTGGAATGCCAGGCCCTCACCGTGGTTCGGAGCCCACGTTAAACTGTATATCCCCTCTGCCTTCCACCATCATCATTCTCACGCATCATATACTACCATCTGGGGATATTGGAATTCGCCTTAACGGTGTCCCCACCTCAGAAATGAATTCCTCCATAAGCCAGGAGAGCAGAGCTAAGAGAAAGTCGAATGGCCAAGATCTAGAGCATTAGATTCCCTCAACCCCATAATAATAAAAATACTTCGGTAGTTGAATGGTCTAAGTCGTCACTCTAGTAATAGACTGGACTGCCGATGATTGGGAGATCAAGGTTCGAATCCCGATAGGGTGTACTGAAGAGGTTTTTATTCCAAACTGGTTTTCCACTCTTCCTCTACGCAAATCCGGGTAGACTTCCTGTAAATTCTACCTTACTTATCCCTAGCACATTATAATAATTATTTCATACGTCAAGTGAATTGTTCAGCAGCAGTAACACTCACATTGATAGGCATGTGGAAATAGGTTTCAGTCTTGTCTAGTTTGAATATGCTGGGGAGGTCGTCGCTCGAATCCGGTCCCGGTGTACCGAGGCTGTTTTACCCTGAACGGTTTACTATTCTCTCTTCATGCTAACTCAATCTTCATTTTAAATTATATCCTCCCTACCTCATCAGAATAAACATAAAGATAGCCAGTGCGGGTTGTAAGAGGCAAAGCACGGGAACACTTGTTATTCTTGACAGTTCGCTTATTTCTGACAGATATATAACATTATAATAACTATAGCTAATCAGATACAAAACTAGGATATAATATGTGTTTTAAGACACATAAGAAAAGGATGGACTTAAATATCTGTATAAAATTAGCATAACAAACTCTGCAAGAAATTTGGTCTACTGGGAGCCCCTGAAATACATAGAAGATGCAACTCGTCAAGCGTAGTTGTATTGCGCGTCGCCATGTAAAGTTTGAAACAGGCTATCCATTAGACTTCCATGGGTGTTTCTGAAGAACACAACCCTTATTACCCATTAGTTTTTAAAAGATGTGCTTTTATTTTCTAAAGGTTGCTCCATTTGTAAGAAAATCAAGGTACACACACCATTGGATCCAGTCAAGGTAATGTATACACCACTGGTTCCAGTCAAGGTAATATACATACCATGGCTTACAGTCAAGGTAATGTACACACCACTGGTTCCAGGCAAGGTAATATACATACCATGGCTTACAGTCAAGGTAATGTACACACCTCTGGTTCCAGGCAAGGTAATATACATACCATGGCTTACAGTCAAGGTAATGTACACACCACTGGTTCCAGGCAAGGTAATATACATACCATGGCTTACAGTCAAGGTAATGTACACACCACTGGTTCCAGGCAAGGTAATATACATACCATGGCTTACAGTCAAGGTAATGTACACACCACTGGTTCCAGGCAAGGTAATATACATACCATGGCTTACAGTCAAGGTAATGTACACACCACTGGTTCCAGGCAAGGTAATATACATACCATGGCTTACAGTCAAGGTAATGTACACACCACTGGTTCCAGGCAAGGTAATATACATACCATGGCTTACAGTCAAGGTAATGTACACACCACTGGTTCCAGGCAAGGTAATATACATACCATGGCTTACAGTCAAGGTAATGTACACACCACTGGTTCCAGGCAAGGTAATATACATACCATGGCTTACAGTCAAGGTAATGTACACACCACTGGTTCCAGGCAAGGTAATATACATACCATGGCTTACAGTCAAGGTAATGTACACACCACTGGTTCCAGGCAAGGTAATATACATACCATGGCTTACAGTCAAGGTAATGTACACACCACTGGTTCCAGGCAAGGTAATATACATACCATGGCTTACAGTCAAGGTAATGTACACACCACTGGTTCCAGGCAAGGTAATATACATACCATGGCTTACAGTCAAGGTAATGTACACACCACTGGTTCCAGGCAAGGTAATATACATACCATGGCTTACAGTCAAGGTAATGTACACACCACTGGTTCCAGGCAAGGTAATATACATACCATGGCTTACAGTCAAGGTAATGTACACACCACTGGTTCCAGGCAAGGTAATATACATACCATGGCTTACAGTCAAGGTAATGTACACACCACTGGTTCCAGGCAAGGTAATATACATACCATGGCTTACAGTCAAGGTAATGTACACACCACTGGTTCCAGGCAAGGTAATATACATACCATGGCTTACAGTCAAGGTAATGTACACACCACTGGTTCCAGGCAAGGTAATATACATACCATGGCTTACAGTCAAGGTAATGTACACACCACTGGTTCCAGGCAAGGTAATATACATACCATGGCTTACAGTCAAGGTAATGTACACACCACTGGTTCCAGGCAAGGTAATATACATACCATGGCTTACAGTCAAGATAATGTACACACTACTGGTTCCAGGCAAGGTAATGTACACACCACTGGTTCCAGGCAAGGTAATGTACACACCACTGGTTCCAGGCAAGGTAATATACATATCATGGCTTCCAAGCAATGAAAAACACAAATGCATAGTTAATAGTTAATAAATTGATTTTTTCCTCGCCATTAATTTTGAAATATGCAGGATTGTGTCACACACCGCAAGTTGCCAGTGTAGACTATTTTATTAGCAGCGTATAACAGACGCTGTCAAATATCTGCACTGCTAATTTAAACATCAATTGACGCTAGCCGTGTTAAATTTTCTGATGGTTTTGTTGTGGGTAATTGAGAAGTTTGTATATTACTTGTATATTTACAAATTGACAATGAAGTATCTTACTACTTTTATTTGTCTTTATTTTAACTTGGGACTAATGTTTCTCATCTAGAGTATGATTTTATTAGTGTTTACGTAAAGGTCAATCTCTTAAAACAGTTACGATACTCATTTGTGAAGTATGGGGGAGGGGGGGGGCTGTTCTTTCGGGAGATATTACTAATGACTCATCTAATGTAAATATTGTTAGCGGCGCGCTTGTAAAAATAAACCTCGTGATAAAATATATCTCAAAAGCGTGGACGTCTGACAGCTTCTACAAACAAACACTCCTCTGAGGAGTCTTTTAAAAGGACCGCTGCACTCCTGAACCAAGACTTGTCAGTCAGCAGTCAGCACATTCTCGAGTCGCTCGCGCGCTCTTTGTACCAGTAATGTTAACCGACCAACTGGCTAGATAGCTATACCGATCGAGCGGGAGCCACCTTTAGCGATGATAGTGCTGACATTTGTGAGTAGAGGGTGTCATCTGGTCACCACAACGAACCCTCCGGCCGTTAATATCAGTTTACTAGACCGGAGATGCTAATCCTTTATTCAAGTAGCTCCCCATTTTTCCTTTCTAGTCTCGAGTTTGACCCCGTTCCAGACTCAATGTTTCAAAGGAAAAATTCTGGAAGCACCAGGGATCGAAACCGGGACCTCTGTATCTATTGCCAGAAACTATGACCAATAGACCAAAAAGGCGGTTAATCAACCAATCAAAAGTGAATTTCAATTTTCATATAAAAGGTCTTATCCGACATCTAGAAAATAATTTTTCTTAGAACCGTGTCTTAACACCCGTACTGAATTACAGAATATGGAATGGTTACGCTAACGTGCTGAGTATGAGTAAGATTGAATTTAGAGGAGGGGTACCCACATTTGCGTGGAAGGAGAGTGGAAAACCACATAGGAAATAAAAACCTCAGTACACCCGACCGAGATTCAAACCCCGATCTCCCTGTCATTGGTAGTCGGGTCTACTGTGAGAGTGACACCTTAGACCATTGGTATTCAACCTGGGGCACGTAAAGCCATCTTAGGGAGTACGTATACCTATGTTTGTGTACTAATTACGCTAATGGTGTTTTTAGGGATTAGGGAGGTTATATTAATAGGAAGTGTACCCTAATTTGCGCGGAGGGAGAGTGGAAAACTATTTTTGGGGAAAACCATCCTCAGTACACCCGACCGAGATTCGAACCTTGACCTCCCCGTCATCGGCAGTCTAGTATATTGCGAGAGTTGCGCGTTAGACTGAGCGGCCAAGTTTTACAGAATCAGGCTACTTCATCATACCATTTATATCAGCATGCATTTTAGTATAAAGGGTTTTTATTACAACGTGACAATTTTTTTTAACCGTATTTCCAGTTGTTGTTTTGTCGTTAAATAATAATATCCCGTCCATAGAAAAAAAACCCCAGTGAAACACGATCTTTATGCACACTGCTTTGTCTGATTCAAGGTCAAAGGAACTGCACTCATTTATATTAAAACTGTTCATTGTTTGGCCGGAATAAATCCTGGTATTGAGATGACAAGACCTCTAGTAAGTGTATGAAACGTTGAGGATATAAGGCAAAATATAAATTAAAAAAAAAAAGTTTTAGAAGAAAACAGAAGGGGCTCAAATATGGTAGTTTTAAGAGGAAAAGCCCCTTGAAAGTACTAAACAATATAAAACTAAGATATAATTTTCGCTAAGAATTGTTCATAAGAAAAAAAGAAAAGACAATGTATGATATGGTAATCTTAAGAAGACAAGACCTTTTCAACTAAAATATTATTTTCTAAAAGAATTATATATTTTATGGTAGTTTTAAGGTAACAAGGCCCCTAGCAAGTGTTTGGAAGTTGGAGACTACAAAGAAAAAATAATTCCACAAAACAAAATTATCAAAAAATTTGATGAAAGAAGAAGCTCCCCCTCCATGATAGTTTTAATATGTCAATACCCTTGCGACAGGCTAACATATAATTTCATAAAGTTTTGTATAGGTACAAGAAAGAAAAGGCCCTGGTATGGTAGTTTTATGTTGACAATACCTCTAGCAAGACTTTTATGGCGAGCGTTCAAAGCTCAACGCATTAAACTGGACCCAAGAAGGATATGTAATTGAAACAGTTGTCACTCATTCTAACTTTTTATTTGGTCATTGATACGTAGGTTGGAGAGCCTACTTTTGCATGCGCTTCTCCAAATAAATGGTACGGCGCATCACCACGACATAACTCGGTAACTGAGAAGTACTCTTCAACTCCCTGTGTAGGAAAATAATATTTACAAAATATGAAAAAAAAAAAACTTTTGAATACTAGAAAACTTTCTTTAAAACGAAGGTTATTATTTCTATGAACTTAATTAAATATAGTGGCTATTTAAAAATGTTGATTCCTCCTGGAAAACCTAGAAAAAACAAATAATTTTATATTTAGAAAATATTGTCAAACCTGTACGAAGCCGTCCTTAAATAACGTAAGGCTTTTTTTTCCGTGATTTTTCACCCCCTCTTCCCCCCACATAAGGGATCTTAAGATTTTCAGTCACCACCACACTTACGTATTTTTTTTACGATATGGTAAATTAGATTATGTTAATCGTTTAGTTATTTTTAAACATAAGGCTTGGTAACAAAGCGATTGATATGAAATTTTAGAAAACTTTTGAATCAGCAAAATGAGGTGTAGCACATCATAATTAAATGAAATATATAAGTGCAATTTTATAGGTTTTTTTAAAGTTTTGTCTCACTAATCCTCCCCCCCGCCTACCCCCACACTTTTTGCTAAGAAAACGTATGAAGATACTTAATCCCCCCGCCTTTAAGTAATTTAAAGACTGCCTCTAATCAAACCACGTAGAATCCATCCTACATCCCTATATCGAAGGGCTGATTAGACACGCGTCGTACCAACAATACTCTATCGTTGTCTAAAGCTGTGACGTAGAATTGACACAACCAAACACCTTTAGGGGGGCGGGGTTAGAGGGGGGAAATTGACCTGCCTGACACTAATTACACCAGACCGTGCCTAGCGCCAGAGGTTAATTAGAACCAATTAAGTTTGAAATGAAGACGGAAAGGAGGTGGAGGTCTATAATTAGCAGTATGAAGCGTAGACTTAACACCATCGCGTCTTCCTTGTTGCTCTTTTTTTTTTCGCGTGCACCCGTCTAAACAGAGCGTAGTCCCTTAAGATCTGTTTTATTGACTCTTCGCTGAGACTTGATTAATTTGACAACACTGGCGTCAAGACGACGACGATGATTACCCTATCAGGACGGCCGACATTGATGCGATTTCAGAGGATCGAGTTTGCTTCTGATTGATTAGTTATTAGTAGGTTAAGATCCCAATACAATTTACAAACTTTTGATCTGTATCCGTGGACACGTGAACTAAACGTCAGGCTCGTCTAGTATGAGGTTGCCGATGTCGGAGCTCGAATCCTGGCCGAGTGTACCGAGTTTTTTTGTTTTCCCTTAAATGGTTGACCACTTTCCTTCCACAAATTTTGATATAATTTCTCTAAATTCTTCCCCCTTCCCGAGTCATTAGTGCGCCATTAAATGTGAATAATCCAAACTGATAGACGTGGAGCGTAAAACCTCCCTCAATAAAGCATGTTGACACCACTGAATATATATCCCTTGGGATCGGAGAGGGAGCGGGGGGGTGTCTTCAAAAGGGTCACCTCCAGCCCCTCTCCAACCGTATAAGCGGCGGTGAGAATAAATGAGGTTGTCGGCACTTGGTGATGGTTGTATGGCGAAGTTAAAAGCTCTCCAGAGACGCGAGGTTCTCCCCAAGGTTATAATGCAGCGACCTCCCAACATGAACCATTCATGAGCCAAGCCAGCAGGAAACACAAACACACACACACACTCACACACACTCACTAACCTCTGTTTCATTCACAACTCATCTACTTACTCGACTGTTCGTCTGGAGCAGGGGTCTTAAACCCGCGGGCCACTTGCGGCCCGAGGTAACATTTTTTTGCTGCCCACTGACTTGTGATGAATGTATAATTATTTCAAAAGAAAAAATGACAAATACACCTAGATATATTTAACATAATCAACTAATAAAAACCCTCTTTGATGGACGCGTGATCTAACGCGCTACTCTCGCAGTAAACGAGACTGCCGATGACGGGGAGATCGAGATTCGAATCTCGGTAAGATGTACTGAGGGTGGTTTTCCAAAATTGTTTTCTACTCTCCCCACGCAAATACGGGTACACTCCCTGTAAATATAACCTTCCTAATCCCTAAAACCATTAGCGTGATTAGTAGACTACACAAGCGTATAAACCGAACGGGTATTAAAACGCGGTGCTAAAAAAAAGAATAGGCCTAAATTAAATACATATTTTATTAACGTATTTTAAGTTATTTTATAAATGACTTTTGCTTTTTGCGCAAAGAAAAGTATTTCTTTATATTTTTTGAACCGGCAAATGACAATTCAAGTAGACAAGACAAATCGTCGTGCTATGAAAAATCTAAAAATAGGAAAACACACCCTAAAACATACTTCACGACAAATTTTAATCCCTCATGTGGAGTATAAGTTTATAGGAATTCAATCCAAATATTATCTGTACAGTATTGCGACCCGTGAGCCAACAAGCGATAGAAACTTTGTCCCTTGGACATAAAAAGTTGAAAACCCCTGGTCCGGAGGTTTCTTTACTCATGAGTAGTTGGGGAAAGAGGAAAGAGGAGGGGGGGGGGAGAAAAAACTCGTGACAGGTATAATACCATTGACTCACTCGTTTCTCTAATCATCTTACAGGCAATTGTTTGTTTTTATATTTTTTAAAGGATTCCATTTTTCAGCAGTGGCCGAGTGGTCTAAAATGTTCGAATCTATGCGAAGCTTTGAAATTTTAAAACCCAATCTGAACATTTTTTGGATTCGTATTCGAGTTAAAATACCGACTCTTATTACGTGGAAGGCGAATAGAATTCGAAAATTGTAATTCCCAATAAATCCCCGACTCGGATTGGATCTAAATAAATCTAAAAGGCGAACTTTTGAATATTTTTACTTTTTGAAGACGTTAGCATAAATCCATTATTGACTTGACTCGTAGAGTGAAATCTCCCTTAAAGGATGCCTTTTCCGGATTCTTCTTTATAGAGTACAGTATAGTACGGTGAAACAATTTCTCAATATTAGACTTTCTCAATAACGGACGCGGACACTACTATAGAGCACATTTATGCATAAAAATCTCTAAATATCGGACAAAAATTGAAAACACCAGTCCCTATTCAATATTTTACTGCAGTAATGTCAGGGATGCCATTGTCTCACGTGAAATGTGAGTACTCCCTTCTTCTCCCTCTAGGGGAAGATTTGAAAATAGCCAACCTAGTACGGTACGGTATGGTACAGTATTTCAAGATCATGCCTCTCACCCCTTCCGAGCCATCAGGGTGAGTGGGGGTTGTCCAAGAAGTTAAGCCTATGTTCTTGCGCACACGTACAGTAAAAAAGTTTTACCGTTCACATTTCATTTTATTTACGTATTGTTCTGTTTCTGTCTTTTAAAAAAATTACATGTCTATTAAAAAAAAAGTTTTCAACTAACAAATCGTTCAGACATATTTGATATTTTACTAGTTTCCTTTGGAGTTTCAGAACGATTTGTTTCATTGTTACGGAGCCATATACATTTGGTCCACTTGATTCCCTACTTCAAATACAAAACTGCGCAATTCCTGTAAGGTGGCATTGTGTAAAAATGCTCGTTTCGTGAATTCTCCATGTAGTAGCCATATCTTAAATTTTGTTGTTGAGATGCATCAAAATTATCCGTGAAATCGGTTTAGCTCTTTAAAGTACTTTAAAAGGGATACTACCTTCTGCAGCTTCTACAAAACGCTGGTGCATTTTATGTGAGCACACTCAAAATTAACCTTTAAGAATGCAACCAAATTTGAATAATTACATCAACTTTGTAAGAGAATATCGAAGTGCATGTTATATTTCTGCAGTGATAACAGTGAAAGAAATAAGCCTCTGTTTTGGTGATTTAAACTAAATTTAAAGCAGCCGGTCGACTGAGAAAGAACAAACGAATGTTTTAGTATGAAGCTGCTGATGAAAATCTTCAAAATGCTAAAGACAATTGAGGGGGTCGGGACAAAAACATGATAATCCTCACAGATTTAGATAGGATATCTTCACTATTTAAACTTCTGTTAAATCTGTAAATCTATCTATAAATAAAATATATTCGTCGATATTAGCTATCCTCTAAATCTTGACTGACTATAAAAACAACCTTAAATTCAAGAATTTAGATACCAGAAATCCGTGCCAACACATTGTTTCATAAAATGGGGGTTAACATGTTTTTGCCCCGACCTCGTCAATTTCAAAGACAACGTTTTCTACCCACTTATTGGTAACATGATAGATCCCCTACAAAGGCGTTTTACTCAGCTTTCATTTCACAACAAAACATAGGGATTTCTCTACAATATAAAATAATTGCAAGAAAAAGCTCAACTTATAGATCTCTGCTCAGAACTAGAGCTTATTCTGTGCAAAAATACAATCTTGAAGTCTGAATTGGATATTGATGGGTTTTAGTTGTCAGGAGAGTTAACTCAAATGCAACCGACAATTTGTGGCCATATAACATCAATCACACCCCTAGCCTATAATCAAAACAAAAATGCATGGGTTGTTTCCAAACATGGCTGGCACTTCGCATCTAATGATCATACCAATCACTTTAGCCAGTGGAGAGCGAAACTGTATTAAGATTAAACTTATTAAACCTTATTTGAGATCCTCGATTGAATAGGATTGTCTTTCATCTCTGTAAATGTTAGCCATTGTAAACGAAATTATAGAGGAAATAATAGTTTCGAGGCGATTGCTTCTTTAGCATCGATAAAGGCGAGAAAATGGCAATTTAATAAACAGTGAATTATAAACCGAGGTATTTAATGACATATTACTAACATGCATAATAAACTCTATTTCATATAGGCCTATACAAAACTGAGGGATATTTAATTTGTTTTGCCAACACAGAAGTAACTGGTATAATATTCATTCTTGTTATCTTTATATTGTTGTTTTATGTGTTTGATGGATATCATAAAACAATGTATTAATATATTTTTTAAACTAGTAGTTGAGTTCAATTGTAATTGACAACTAAGACAATTTTGTAACATTTTGTGACTCAACATTGTTTTCAAATGTTGGGGTGTGAAATAAATATTACAACACAGATAAACGTAAGCGAAACTCACACGGGTAAAACAAATAATTTGCAAATCTTTTTAATATCCTTAAACTTGAATCACAGAAACTTGTTTACCTTTTCTCAAAAATTGTTAGGGACTGAATTTATATTAAAAAAAAAAGTTAATGCACCAAATGATAATTAGGGCCAATGCAAAGTATAAAGTTATATAACTTGCATACAATTCAATAAGCAATAATCAAGAATAACAATGGACATGAACATCCGTAACGTATCCATATTTTAATTATCTTCTTTAAAGCTCATAAGAGGTTGTAAAATATGGGGCGCCAAAATCAAAGTTCGGACGGGTACAAAATTATGCTTGCGGCGACCCTGTATCTATAGACCAATTTTGGTATTAGTAGTTACTAAAACAATTTTAATATATCCATACAATCAAGTCATGTTATCTGCAGCTGTCACTTTTTATAGACATTATCAATTTCTATAGAATAACACAAACAATGTAGTAAAATATTCTCAATGTTGGCCACAAAGAAATATGTTTGTATTTTCTCAACTGTTCTTCCAACCAAAATCAGAGTTTACCTTATTTCTTATCGACGCTTTTCGCACCACACGCGGCTATAAGTAACTACTCTTGAACGTATTTACGGCAACGCGTGGGGGGTCATTCGCTCCACTTTTATTGTTTATCTTTATTGTTTTAGCATCCTTTGAACGCGTTCCCCACATATGATCCAATTTCACCCCGGTGGGAGTTAATCAACCTTGAATATCTGTCTTATTTTTATAGTAGTATAATGTTTTATTACCGATGTGTGTTCAACAAGACAATAAACTATAGTTTTGTTGGTGTACATTGACCGGAAATTGTTGACTTGTGACGGATCGTTAAAGGAACCATATTAGTCTACATGATGAGGAAAATGTCGTTATTTTTTCGATTTAAAGTAAAAAAAAAATACTTGGCAAAACCAAAAGTGCACACCCCTTTTGTTATTTTCATTATATTATAGAACTACGATTTATGTAAAAGCCTTTTAAAAAGAAAAGCTATATAAAGCAATTTTGTTGCCAAACTAGTTTAATGTAGAATTTTTAACTTGACGAAAAATAGGAATCGTTCATCGGTGGCTGGTCAGCGTCCGGAAGCACTATCTTGACCAAAGGAGAAGACCCTTAAAGTGTTGAAGTGATTGACTACCTTAAAAAAAATTAATTTTGTAGTCTGGAAATCTTGTTTACAAATTTGGATTAAACCATCTTTAGAAACTCGTGTTATCGCATAATAAATAGGTTATAGGCCTAAATAGTTATTTAAATGCCTAAAGAAATCATAAAAGATTTAACCTAAATTGAGCATGAGCAAATATTACAACCAGATTGCTAAGTTAATACTAGTAAAAAGTAAAAAATAATATTTAAGAGTGATAAGTTACCGTTTTTACCTTGAGTGGTAATCGAACATAGAATATTCCGATCAGTAGTTAGGCCCTCTAACGACTAAGCTAGGGTGTTATACCAAAATATAAGATTTAATAAATATAATTTGTCTCATAAGAACTAATGTGAAGTGAAATTAATATATAGGCCTACTAAACCTAAAGTCTATCTACCATAGGAATGTAGGTGACAGCAAAAGCTACCAGCTGTATTTTCATGTATTCATACGATAGCAAAATTTTAATATTGTGTTTTAGGAGTTTTATATTAGTAAAAAATGTTTATTGATCACGTGCTTCAATATATATTTTAACCAAAATTCTTTGATTAAGGGAATTAATTTCCTAGAATGGGGAAACATTTTCTTGTTATTTGAATGTTGTTATCGTTAATTTGCATTTAAATCAATTATATTGAACATAGTTCGCATTTCAAAGAAGTCAATTTCGCGAAAAGATCTTCTTTCGTATTAAAATGTATTCTAATAAAAATACAAGTTTGTGTCTTTCAAATTCCTTTTACACAACGAAAGGTAACGTCGGGATGAATAAAATTATGTATCTATTGGGCGCCACTCCTAGGATCTAGGAGAAAATAATAATAATAAAAAATACCTTTAGCTTGGCAAACTTAGATAGGGGCACGATACGATGACCCTTAATACTCGAGACCACTGGGTGTGCTCGGGAACGTTTTCTGGATATTACAATGTTAATGATAATAACACTACCTTTTCTACAACAATGGTGTGCCGTAAGTTTCTACAAGAGTTGAAAGAATACTTAAAATAAAACCTGAATAATTTAAATAAAATGGATCATTAAAACAAAATGTACTAATTTAGATTACAATAAAAAAACTACAATTATTGAAACTTTTGTGGGTTATTATTATTATTATTATTACTATTATTGTTTCGCTATTACCACATCCCAATCCTACCTATGGAATTCCGAATAAATATAAATTCTTAAACAAAATTAATCAATTAAAATAACAATCTCCGAACATGGTTAAATTTAGGAGTTTTAGAATATATAGTACTAGATTGAAAGAAAAAATATATATGCTAAACTTATATAGTATATATAGTTTTGAGTAAGACAAAAAAAATAGTATTGTTGAGGAAAGAGAAAAATAAATTAATAAAATTAATACTTTTACATAAAATAAAATATTAATTAATTCCCTGGAATAGATAAAGAGTCTGAATGTATTTATTCCTTTCTGAAAGTTTTTGCATAAATCCTGGTTGCTTGATAAAAAGAGAGAAACAAATATATTTAAAATTGAAGATTTGACTGGATCTCACCAATGAATTCGTCCATGTTGAAACAGCACGAATTTCTGAAATTTGTTTCCTTTTATTAATTCCAACTCGTCCACAATTTGAAGAAATAAACAGTCTCTAGTTAGTCCCCAGACACCTAACTTTCAATTTGTGTACTTGCACTTTACTTTCCAGCCATTGTTCCGCTTTAAAATTAAATTTAGTTAGGAGCCACACAGATTTTGCTCCATGTTAAAAAGAAAAAAACCTCGGAAGACCCCACTGATCTTCTTCAGAAAGTGTTCCATGAATCAAATTTAAAAACGTTCTATTTTCTTCCAAGCCCAAAGAGAAAACTAATACATTAAAACAAAAGATAAAATGTTGGCTATGGACTAGAGATGAATATAAAATAAAATGTAAATTTAATATAAATATTGAAATATATGTCAATGAATATGAACAATGTTTTTTTTTTCTTAAAAGAGTTAAAATGTTTATTTCTATCTGTCAAAATTGAAATGCGCGCTAGTTTCAGGTATTTTTATCACGTCTTTCTTTTCTTCTTTTACAATCGCGAGACCCGCCACTCACTTGTTTTACCAAATCCACGCAGTGCGCATGCCTTGAAATAAATCATGGCCGACATTGAAAATAAATAGAAGAGTCAACAAACTTTTTAGAAGGATAATTAATATGTTTAATAAAAGGTAAGTGTTCTTCCTCAGGTCAAAATTCCTTATTTAAATTATTTAAAACAGTGTTGGATTCTTCCGTCTGTCTTTTTTTTTTTTTTTTTTTTTTTGTTNGATAATCTGCGGCTGAATTTTGAAGTGCATCATTTAAAATGAAAATAAATTGGAAACCATTTACAAAAATTAGAAAAATATAAGGAAATACATGGTAGGGTGGCAAATAACGTTACAGTATGCTACTTTATTTCATCTGTATAGTCATTCTTTGTTTACGTCAGCATGGAAAAATACATTAACAAAACTTTAACATAAATTGCAGCATTCTCTGCATATTCCTCTAGTTTTCTAGAAATTAATTTATGTTGTCTCGTCTTACGACATGTGTAATATGGCTAGACATTTACTCGTCTGACTTGTACCCACTTGAGTCACTTTCTTGATGCAAGCGTTCAGAAACATATCCAAAGCAGAGTTTTTTTTTGTTTTTTTTTAACATCGAAAAGAGTTTTTTTCTAGCTATTCACCTTAATTTTTATGTGTTTTAGTGATCCTAATCTTATTGACTAGGGATAATTCAGAGCGTTTAAGGGTCAAATAATGAGACAACCCCAGGTTGCTATTACACGCACCGATTTCTTAATTTTTTTTCTGAGATCTACTTCCTCGTGGGAAAGTCTGTGCGTGTAATACAGAAAATCCATGTGAGGGAGAACATATCGCCTTCCCCATGAATATCCGAATAGTTGATTATTTTCAAGAAGCACATGGGGAAGTTGATGTGTCTAATAACAGCTTGGGCTGTTCTAAGTATTTGAATCTTCAACTATAATTATACATTTTTCACTTAATTGAATTAACCTTGATCTTTCTAACTCTATAAATGCTTCATAATAAATTAATTACATTATTAGTATTATTATTATTATCACCGCGTCTTACTACTCGTTCGAGCTATACGCATATGTACTAACTAAACTAATGGATTAGGAAGGTTATATTTAGATAAATTGTATCCGCATTTACGTGCAGGGAGAGTGGAAAACAATTTTGGAAAAAACCTCAGTACACCAGACCGAGATTCGAACCTTGATCTCCCCGTCATCGGCAGTCTAATCTACTATGAGAATAACGCCCTAGACCATGTGGCCACCGAAGAGGGTTTTTATCTTGTTTATATATTCCACATTTAAACAAAGTTTGTAGACAAATAGGATTTCTAGATAAAATACAAAAGTACTTTCAAGAAGGTTTCCAAATATAACGGGCTGGTTGGTTAATATTAATTCATTTCCCTAAATTTCCCCTCTCATATGTGTGCCCAGGTAGGGTGATTTGGTCTACCGCCCACCCTCTCCTCCCGCTTGGGAAAACTTTGATAAAGAACCACCGGGTGCCATTGCTTGTTGGACAAGTGAATGATTGATTTAAGTTCTTATCGCTTATCAGTGGATTGAAGCCGGCATGTTTGGTTTCAAGTACAGCAGTTAGCCAACCTGCCAGCTATCCTGGCTGGTGACAATACAGATACGTAAATACAGAATAGGACGACAGATGGCGATTCGGACCAATATAACCACCGCGGCAGGTGGATTTGAAGGGCTACGTGAAAGATAGGACTGAAATAACTAACCAGATTACAACACTCCAAGCATGACTTTCCTGGACCTAGAGAAAAATGTACTGTAACGTTTCCTGGGCCTAGAGGAAAATGTACTGTAACGTTTCCTGGGCCTAGAGGAATATGTACTGTAACGTTTCCTGGGCCTAGAGGAAAATGTACTGTAACGTTTCCTGGGCCTAGAGGAAAATGTGCTGTAACGTTTCCTGGATCTAGAGGAAAATGTGCTGTAACGTTTCCTGGACCTAGAGGAAAATGTATTGTAACGTTTCCTGGGCCTAGAGGAAAAGTACTGTAACGTTTCCTGGACCTAGCGGAAAATGTACTGTAACGTTTTCTGGGCCTAGAGGAAAATGTACTGTAACGTTTCCTGAAACCATAGAAATTGTAAATCTATTTATTGAATTATTTTAACTCCACCGATTTGCATTTGTCTGTTTGCCTGTGGTGGATATGTCCTACGATAACTTTTGAACACATCATTCAATTTAATTCAAACTTATTAATTGTACCTTTATACAGGTCAAGTTCGTTGTGGAAGATAATCCAACAAAGGCTTGTGGAGAAATAAACCATTACGTGTATAAAAACATGACTCCTAGCATTAATTATTACATCCATTTACCTCTTAGGGCATTTCCTGAAACCTTAATAATGTATTATTACTATCGGGGCATTAAGGGGGATAGGGGGCAGGGACAGATAATGAAGGGAAGCTCTAGTTTTAAGTAAAAACTTATTTTATTCCTAATATCTTATCGCGGGTATCGTTAGGAGATAATTCTGCCTAAGCCTACATCGCTGGGCACGTGGATTTAAACTTCCGTTTCGTCTATTCTGGCTTGCTGGTTATGGGGTATTCGGGGCTAGAACTCCGCGCAAGTGTAATGAGGGTAGATTTCCATCAATGAGTTTTCACTCTTCCTCCACGCAAACGCAGGTAGATTTTCTTTAAGATAATACTTTCCTGCCTTATAAAACCTTCCACCGTATCTACATAAGGAGGACGTAATAAAGCATGTAATATATCTTCGAATCTACATTCTGATAACGTCAGAGAGCATGTAGCATTACTCCAGGTCTACACCCTGATTACATAATACAACATATAGTATTCCTACGGATCTAAATTATAATGACGTCAGAGAGCATGAGTATTTCTTTAAGTTATACACACATCCTGATTATGTCAGATAGCATGTAACATTCCTCCTTATCCACATCATTATGACTTAACACAGCATGTAACATTCATCCATATCTACACCATGATGACTCAAGCTAACATGTAACATACTTCCATATCTACACCATGATGACTCAAGCTAACATGTAACATACTTCCATATCTACACCATGATGACTCCAGCTAACATGTAACATACTTCCATATCTACACCACGATGACGTAATACAGCATTTAACATACCACCCATAACTACAACATGATGACATCAGAGAACAAGTATTATTTCTCCATTTCTAAATCCTAGTTACGTCAGATAGTATGTAACATTCCTCCCTATCTACTCCATAATGACGTAATACAGCATGTAACATCTATCCATATCTCCACCACGATTATATAAGATAGCATGTAACATTCCTTCATATCTACACTCTGATGACGTAAGAATGCTGGTTACTAGAGTACTCCCGTTATTTGATCGATTTGATCGATAGGATGAGTGAACATCAAAAGAACCGAATATAATGAAATAATCGGAGCACTATTGTGGAATCAGACGGAATAATGTAGAGCACAAGTGTTTCATATACGAATGATGGAAATAAATAAAAAAAGGCACACCCACACACACTGTATGAAATTATTTTTCTAAAGCGTACAACAAAATTACATTGCTCGCTATATTGCTTTCCCTTCTACGAACTGAGGCATCCATAATATCATAGAAATGAAATTTTCATGTTTCAAAATTACAACTGGCTTGATTGAGTTCAATTTTTTAAAAAAAAACTCTATAACACATTCTCGATTGCTAAAATAAAATGCATTAACATTTTTCCAAGAAAAATAAAGAGTAACATATTTAACATATTTTGGATTGTTAAAATAAAATAGATAAACATTTTTCCAAGAAAAATAAAGAGAAACATACTTAATATATTCTCGATTGTTAAAATAAAATATATGAACATTTTTCCAAGAAAAATAAAAAATAGCATAATTTTATGCTCATATGCTCACTAACATAGTGAGTTTTCAAATTGATTATTATGATTAAAAGAACTAACTTCTCATGAAAATGAATTAGTTAAAAAAAGTTACACTTAATCGAGAAAAAAAAATGGGTGATCAAATCACTAAAAACATCTATTTCAAATTTGGCATCAAACTCACTTAAGAATTATTCAATAAAGTATCTATATGTCAAATTTAAATACACATGAATCGGGCTAAAAGCACAGATACAATTTTATCCACTTCGTATTAAAGTTTTACTATATGTAACAAACCCGCCTCGGTGGCGTAGTTGGCTAACGCGCTAGTCGTGTTAAGCTCGACCACCGAGGACGGGGAGATCGAGGTTCGAATCTCGGTCGGGTGAACTGGGGGTGGTTTTTCCTAAATGGTTTTCCACTCTCCCTCCACGCAAATGCGGGTTCACTTCCTCTAAAATTCAACCCTCCCAATTCCTAATCCTTTAGCGTAATTAGTACTTAAGCGTATAACCCGAATGGGTAGTAAGACGCGGTGCTAAATATTATATGTAACAACTTTAATATAGTATATCCTTGAGCAAAAAAATATTAAAAATCAGTTGACGTTAATTCCTGGTGTTTTTTGATCAATTTTTTTAAGTACATTAATTTAGTAGGCTACATTAAAGTGTAACTTTTTTCTGCTTTAACAGGAAATATATCCATTTTTTAAACTATAGCCTATAATATTTAATTAGAGTGAAAAACGCATACCTTAGACTACAAACTAATTACATTTCCTAGCCCCTTCTGTGGCCGAATGGTCTAAGCCGTCACTCTCGTGTTATACCGGCCTACTGATGACAGAGAGATCGAGGTTCGAACCCCGGTTGTGAGTACCTACTCTAGGTGGTTTTACCTTAATGGTTCCCCAGTCTCCCTCTAGGTATACAAATGCAGGTAAACTTACTCTAAAATTCCACCTTTATATACTCCTCATTCCACTAGCATAGTAATTAATGTATCCCGAAGGGGTATAAAGACGTTCTGATGAAAAAAAGCAACAACGCCGTACCAAGGGGGCAGGATTTTTATTTCTCACCCAGAAAGTATTATAAATAATGTACGTTTTGTATTCATCATCAATGGCTTGGTTAAAAACCTTTCGAACATAAAAAAAAGACCGTCAAGTAGCTAACCATTTCATTGAACCAATAATTGCCGCCCACGCCGGTGGGCACTTGGATTGAGGCGTCATTTTCGTCTATTTTTCTGGGGGAGGGAAAGGTCGGGATTAAGAATCCCGGCTGAATGTGCTGAGTTTTTTTTTTACCAATTAGTTTCTCCCTTCACGCAAATGCGAGTACATTTCTTCCCGAAGTTCCTACCCCATTAAAATAAAATGCGGATAGCCCAGAGAGGTATAGTCTAGTTCTTAAAGGATGAATCTTATCTCGCAGCTAGAAACGTTACTATATCTACTTTCACCAATTCATCCATCAGATGATGTTAACTGAAGCTAATAAAATAGTAAAAATTCATCAATTTTGGCGACAAAAAATTATGTTTGTATGATTTTTAAGGTAATTCCTAATAAAATCAGACCGTACCTAATACCCCAAGTCCTAAGACGTGGTGCACATAGGCTAAATAGCGCCAACCTAGATTTCGTAATTTCTATTGGCTACTATTTTTAATCTATTTAATAACTATGTTTTCAGACCCCGGTGTGGTGAAATGTGAGAAGACGTATGAAGTGTGCGAGGGATGCGGTCAAAAGATCCACGATCGATTCTTGATGAGGGTAGCAGACTCCAGTTGGCATGAGCACTGCCTTGCTTGTTGTGAATGTGGGGTCCTACTCAATCATTCCTGCTACTGCCGCAATGCAAAACTCTACTGCAAGAGCTGACTACGACAGGTATGTTCTGAGGGCTCTTTCTGTGCGAGGTGAACGATCGCCATTTTGGTTAGGGTTTCTCTTTCATGGGACCCGCCTCGGTGGCGTAGTTGGCTAACGCGCTTGTTTCGTATAGAGCCAGACAGCCGAGGACGGGGAGATCGAGATTCGAATCTCGGTCGGGGAAGGGGGGGAGGGGTTCTAAATGGTTTTCCACTCTCCCTCCACGAAAATGCGGGTTCACCTCTTCTGAATTCAACCTTCCCAATTCCTAATCCATTAGCGTATTTAGTACTTAAGCGTATAACCCGAACGGGTAGTAAGACGTGGTGCTAAATAAAAATAGAAAATCTTTCATGGGCGTAACTCTACTGAAAGACTGATTACGACAGGTATGTACTGAGTTACTATTAAGATAGAAGTACACGATCGTTATTTTGGTTTATGTTTTTATTTTACGTGCGGAAAAAAATACTGCTTTAATTGGACATTCAATGCCTATACAAGTTATAAGTGGTTTATTTTAATTTAATTATAGGGTAAACTCCATAACGAATCCCCGAACCTTTAATTTATTAGGTCTACCTCTCGCGCTAGAACAAATATAGTTTCAGAGTGATATATTATTTTTCCTCAAAAACACTCGATGATGATGATGATGATGTGTGTTATTCCCGCAGGAAGTTTGGCGTGAAGTGTTCCCGATGTGGGGACAGACTGCTGCCCCACGAGATGGTGATGAGGGCTCAATCTCACGTGTTCCATCTGCAGTGTTTCGTGTGTGTCGTGTGCTGCCAACCTCTGCAGAAAGGAGAGCAGTTCGTTCTCAGAGCAGGTCAATTGTTTTGCAGGCAGGACTTCGAGAAGGAGATGTACTTGATGCAAGCCAGTCCATCAGGTAAAGGATGGTGAATGATGTGCGTCTATAGCGATTGTTTCTTACCGCGCCTTACTACCCGTCCGGGTTATACGCATTCAAATACACTTATTGGATAGGGTACGACACTTTTGCTCGGTCATTAGCGTGTCTGTCCACTGAGCTAAGGGTCCCAGGTTCAAATCCCGGCATGGTCAAAAAATTACATTTGGTATGTAGGTTTCCTCTTTCACACTGATGAATTAACGGTGTTGTGTAGGTATAGATTTATATTATTTTATAAGTCGTGTGCTGATATAGCTCAGTAAGTACACGAAATACCTCAATTAAATTAAATGATTTAGATAGGGATTTAGGAATGTAAAATTTAGAGGTAATATACCCAAATTGGTGAAGGTGTTAAATGAGAAATAATTAATGATGCACCAACCTAATTACATCCAGTCGGGCCCCGATCTTCCTATCACCGGCAAATCAGACTAAACGAGCTTGAAGTTTAGAACGTGTGTTCACCGATGTGGTTGCTTCTATTATATTGCATATGTTCCACCCTACTAGTGAAACTGCCCAATTTAAGAATTGGGCAAATTTCTGTCCATTCTTTGAAGTCGACCTCGGTGGTCTTGGGGTAAAGTGCTTACCTAAGGACCTGATGTTCGTGGGTTCAAACCCAGCTTGGGTCGACGGATTTTTCTTGAGCTATAAAAAAATCCTTAGCATAACTTCCTTCGGATGGTAATAAAGCCGTTGGTCCCATGTCGATTGTGGCATTTAAAAGAACCCCGGAAGGTATGTGAAAGTAACTTCCTCGGGAAAAATTGTAGGCACTTTCGCTCTCGCTCATAGAAATTCTCGTGCGCTAGTATAATAAGTTGGTTCAGAAAGTGCACGTTAAATACCTCAAATAAATAAAAAAATTAAAAATATTCTGCGTACTTGCCTTTTTTTTATCATTTCAAGAAATGAGCAAAAATTGCATGAACTCTTGCCAATTTCATGAATTGGAAACTGTCTTATCTACTAAAAGCTTAACTGAAATTCGTTTTCACATATTTTATGTTAAGAATTATAAACTAACCCAACCTAGCCAAACCTAGCCTGTTATTCGTTTGTCAATATCATAGACCGGTAAAAAAAAACCTCGTTCCGTTCATGAAATGGGTAGCGTTTGGAGCTGCCCGATTCATGAACAGGACAAGTTTTTTCCCGTTCCGTGGAATGGACAAGCGAAGAAGACAGTTCACAAAATGGGCATGCATTTGCCCAATTCATGAAATGGCCAGTTGCACTTTTGGGGTGTAACACATACACTTTTTATAAAAGGTTTTCAAAGTATCGACAGTCTAATTTTCTTAGGAAGTGCATATTATAAAATATAAACTTTTTTACGGTCAACATTAGGAACATTTTACTATATAATTAGTGGTTTTTTAAAGGATATTGATAAAATATATCAAAAGTGACAGCTGCAGACCGTTTTACTTGGCGTATGAATATGTGAAAGTAGATCTAGGAACACTTTTAGCTGTCAGATAATGTTCCTCTTATGAAAATTGGATTGTACTTTTCTCAGAAAAGTGTAGGTAGTTGAATTTTAACCAAATGTGCCACTATTACGGATAAAGCTGTTTTATTTGACGGACTACATCAACATATGCTTCAGGGGATGATCTTCTGGACGAGAACAGCCGTCCCAGAGATGGAAGAAGAGGACCTAAGAGGCCTAGAACGATCCTCACCTCCGCTCAGAGGAGGCAATTTAAATTGTCTTTCGAGATCAGTCCCAAGCCCTGCAGAAAAGTGAGTGTTTGATCTGCAAGTTCATTCATAGAAGAGAATTCCAAGCGTCCTTTTTTTAAAGTTGTTCAAAGTATTTAAGAGGGGGTGGAAGAAAATGCGGGTTAATGTCAGTATTTTTTGGACATAAATAAATCAAATTTTGCTTCAGTAAATACGTTTAGTTTTAATATTTTACATAAAGTCATCTCAACAGTTCTTGAATATTTGTAATAAGCACAGTGGCATCTGAACAAGAACGTTTTGAACTAAGAGAATTTAAAGGGAAATGCACCAACGTTTGCTTAGAGATTGTCTGTGTTAAAGTATGCCCAAAAGGGTATGAAATATCGGCCTAAAAGGTTAAAGCGCACAACTAAAGCTCCTCTTTTCCTCCAGGTGAGAGAAGCCCTCGCCAAAGACACAGGCCTGAGCGTGCGTGTGGTACAGGTGTGGTTCCAGAACCAACGAGCGAAGATGAAGAAGCTGCAGCGCAAAGCGAAACAAGAGGCGGATAACAAGTCATCTTCAGGAGAGAAGGAGAAAGATGGCAAGGAGGACAAAGTGATCAAACAGGAGCCTCTATCCAGCGACCACAGTAAGTAGGATAGTCTTATCTTCTTCAGAGGAGAAGGATTGCAAGGAGGACAAAGTGATCAAACAAGAGCCTCTGTCCAGCGACCACAGTAAGTAGGATAGTCTTATCTTCTTCAGAGGAGAAGAAAGATGGCAGCACAAAGTGGTCAAAGAGAAGCCTCTGTCCAGCAACCACAGTAAGTAGGATAGTCTTATCTTCTTTAGAGGAGAAGCATTGCAAGGAGGACAAAGTGGTCAGACAGGAGACTCTTTCCAACGACCACAGTGATTCCCATCTGCAGTAGCTTTGAGTAGGAATAAAACTAAACAATCAACATTGATTACTTTATTCATTGTCAAACAAAGCACCCGTGTGCTTTACTTTGACCTAGAAGGCCCGGTTTCATTGAGTTTAAATCCTGACTGTGTTTATCAACTTTTTTCTCATGCATTTTTTTCATACTCTATCCAGCTAAATGCTAGTATATTTCCTTAGAATAATCAATAATTTTTGTCTCCTTAACTTAGTCAATTTAAGTCAATGACCCTAAATTGCGTTTATTAAAAAAATATATTAGTTTGTTCAGACAAATGCATGGGAATTTGTCTTTATTACATAAGAAGCCAATTAGAATCAAGATTAACTTTTTTTTAAAGTAATAAACAATTGCATTGCAAAAGTTACTAAAGAAACTATTCTCATGACCAATTTCCTTAGTCCAAGTCAAATATACTGGTGTCTAGCTAAAATCCCGTAAATATCTGGTTGAAATTTCAGTAGTCTATCATGTCTTGGCTAAAATAATGCTAACAATTCTTTTTTGCACATGCATTATTAACAGTAACAGATAATTAATTATATCAATGGAAGTTTGCTAAATATTGTCCCCAAAGGTATGCCAAGGGCCTCAGAGGGTACGCAAAGTTCCACTGAGTTTTATTAAGGACATTGCCTACTTGTGATGTCACGACAGGTCAAGATATAATTTCTCATGTTAGTGAATTTATGTTTTATTCAGTGAGTTATAAAGATATAACGTTGAAACAAAAACCATAAATTCTTAAAAACTCTAAAAAATAGTCCTACAGTGTCACAAAATTATTATTTTTATTTTGAAGTAGTTTGTTTGTAGATGTATTTTTTTTATAAATCATCTACAACTTAAGCTATTTGGCTTGTTTACAAAAATGGCCTGTAGAAGTCTTCTTGCCAGGATGTGGATTAAGAAAGTCCCTGGTAACAAATGTCTATCTAGAAAAGAAAACAAGAAAAAGGTCATTTTTAAAAAAACTGTCAATGTTTTCAAGGCGAAAATATTATAGTGAGTGTGTAAACTTGTCAGAGGATGAGGGGAAGTGTTATCAGCAGATAAACTAGAGGCCCTCTCGTCATACATTGACGTTTGTGCGATAGTGTTTGGACTGCTTAATGTGCATCAAGTCAAGATGCGAAATAGCTTCGAAATCATCAAGTAGGACATCATTAATCATTAGATATCTTTCAATATCAAGTCCTATCAAAAATTGATGCAGATTTTGATGTGATGCCATAGGTTTTTATAAGCCTTGATTTCAATCTGTTTGGAATACCTTTGAATATTTATTAAAACTTGGATCTTACATGATAACAAATATATTTTTACCTTTTTGGAAAAAATACACTCTGGAAACATTGGACTTAATGTATACAGTCCAATTTTCATAGGAAGAACAGTTTAAAAAATACAATGTGAAAGTAGATCTAGTAACTTTTCTAGCTGTCTTCCTATAAAAATTGGACTGTTTATGTATTGGAAGTACAATAAATATTTAAAGGAATGTGTTTTATTCTTTGACTTATTTTACTGAACGTTTGTAAACTTACCACCCCACAAGTCCTCTGCTCAACAAAGTACTCTGACCCCATTTTTAACTAGAGCAACTTGGCTTGGTTAATTTTTAAGAATTCTTTCCTTAAAAAAAACCTTGTTAAAATTCTTATACCCACAAAGGACAAAATTTTGGCCCTAGAGATGCACACATATAGGGGGTGGGGGAGTCAACAGATGATTTATTTTTATTTTGAAATGAAATATAATGATTTTAAAATAGCTTAATCTCTGTGATTAAATTAACTCAGTACTTTTTATATATCTAATTAGTGCCAAGGATTCTCTAACTTCCAAACATTAAATGTAATAATTAAATGTTTGTTTTTCAGATCATTATCTTGGTCTGAATGGTCTTGGTCAAAGCGATAACAGTTACACTCCTTCCAGCAGCCAACCTCTTAATCCAAACATTCCCTACTCTCCTGATGGTAAGTTTGAAAACTATGTTTTGAATTTTTAACATTTCATATGAGACGGTATGCATTTGTAAAAATAAACACAACAAACTGATTTTAATTTAATAGATCATACAAAACTAGTAACAATGCCTGGACCACCTCTGTGGTCTAATGATCATAGTTCCTGGCTACAGATCCAGAAGTCCTGGGTTCAATCCCCAGATCTTCTGTGAATCAGTGGGTCTGGAATGAGGTCAACTCTGCTTTGTGAGGTCAAATAAGGAGTTACTTGAATGAAAAAGTAGCGGCTCCAGTCTAGAAAACTGATATGAATGGCCGGAGGGTTCGTTGTGCTGACCACATGAAACCCTATACCTGCAGAAGATGGAACTATCTTCGCCAACAGACAGTGGCCGCTCTGTCGGTATGGTTCAATTGCGGCCTGACGCCATGGAGTAACAATGGTGACATTGGGATTAATGTATATTTTTTTAATCAGAGATTTCACTATGTAGAGAGAAAAAGAAGACAGCACATAATACTGTGAAATACTTTGGATTTATTTTTAAAACATCCCAGAATCCCTTTGAATTAAAAAAAATTGTAATTGATTGAAAACTGACGTCAAATTAAATAATGAACCACTTGTTTCTACTTGGATGCAGAGTATATGGAAATAAATCTACCACAGCAATCCTTTCACAATTATGAATTTGACTAACAATAAGTTTATTTATTTGAGGTATTTAACATGCACTTTCTGAACCGACTCATTATATCAGCACACGAGAATTTCTATGAGTGAGAGTGAGAGTGAAAAGGCCTACCAATTTTACCAGGAAAGGTATTTTCAGATACCTCCTAGGGTTCTTTTACATGCCACAATCGACATGGGACCAGTCTTTATACTTACCTTATGAAAAAATTTTGCTAAAGAAAATTCTGTCAATCCCAGCTGGGTTTGAACCCACAAGCACCGGCTAATGACGCGAGCATTTTACCCCAAGACCACCGAGGCTGACAAGAATAAGTTATTATGGGTGGTAGGAGTATTTTAACAGGCACCAGTGGGCATGTATACTAGATGTCAAACTCATCTAATCTAGTTACCCAGTGACAGATAGAATGGTGTTTGAATCCTGGTTGGGTGTAATGAGGGTGTTTTTTCCTATGGTACATAGTTTTCAATTCAGGCTTCAAGCAAATTTGGGTGCATTTAATTTAAATTCTAACTTAATACTTATACCATTAGTGTGACAAAATGAGTACAGCTCAACCAGTTGTGAGACGCGAAACAAAAAACCCATTATTTTATATATCCTGTACATTCTTCATAAACATTTTTCAATGTGACGTACCAAAATAAATTATTCAACCTAGAATTCAGTTTGTGTGTTTTGTGTATGTAAACATTAGTCATATTTATATTGCTACCATATTTTTCAATATATAGTCAGATATCGTTAATACAATTTAAAATATTGTTTCTTATTAACTATGAATTTCACTCTTTAAAGAAGAATGTATATATTTGTCTCATAATACAATGTTTCCAAAACTTTTTAAGTTTATGGTATACTTAATAAGCTTAAAATATTTGTGGCACACTGTTTTATTTTGGGTATGCACCAAAGAGCAGAAGATTTATTACGCTCCCAGTCCAAAGGTTGTATGGTAAATCAGAATTAGGAAAGTATAGACTAATTTTTTTCTGAAGTAACTTTTCATGCTCAAAGACTACAGATTGAAGCTATTTTTCTTGACCCACTTCTTTAACATTTGGAAACATTTTGTTTGAACCATTAGTAATTTGGGTAAATCAAAACCCTTAGCTTTACACCAAAGAGTTTAAAATAAATTATTAGGTACGAGTATGTAAGAAATGCAAATGACACACTGCTGACATTCGTACAACTTCATTCTGTTCTTATCGAACAGCGATATGTGGCACTCTGGGTTTTGGCCGCAACACGTTTGCGGAACACTTTCACAATATATAAAATGGCTTAATTTGTTGTAATTTTTGTCAATAGCTACCAAAATTTATTAAATGTTTATCAATGCATTACAATTTTTTTTACTAATAAAATTCAAACCAAATATCTTTTGAAACTTTTGTCTACAATAATTCATCTTTTCTTCTAGCTTTTTATAAAGACAATTTGGAATTTAAAAAAAATGTATACCTGGAATTTAATTAGACAATAATCTTAAGAAATCCAGAGATCTCATGCTCTGCAAGATGATCAGGCACTTAAAGAGCACCATAAAGTTATATATATATTTTTTTAAGTGCACAATTTTATGCAGTGCATTTTCATGATTTCACTTTTACTTTCTGCAAAAAGATATTCAATGCGCAAATTAGTAGTTTTTTTTACTTAATCTAAAATAAAAGATAATTAAAATAAGAATTAAGAACTGTTATATCTTTCTGATTTACTATAAAAGACTTTCAATGCAATTCATTTAGATGTGAACCTATTCTACTTAAAGCTAATATATAAATTTTATTGATTTTTTAAAAATAAAAAATTGAGAATGAATAGATAGAATATTAATACTTAAGTAACAAACATGGATCTCCAATTTTCTGGATACAACAATTCGCTGTTTATTTTATGGTATTGTTTCCTATTTAAGTATCATATTGAATCGGGGGCGGGGTGAAGGGGAAGGGCAACCTACGCCTGTAGTTCAAGGTCATAAATGAAGATCCAAAAACTCCCAATTAGACTTTTGAGTCCAGGTTATAACTTTTTACACTCAATTGAAAACATCATAAGCTATACTGTACTAATTAGTGATTTTTTTTGTCCTCAGACACCTACCCCATGCACTCGGGCGACAGCTTATGTAGCTCGGACATCTCGCTAGATGACAGCACCAACTTTGAACAGATGGACGAGGGTGGCTCCGATACACTGTCACTGCAGAATTTGGACATGCAGTCGCACTCGGGCCCTCCTGACGGACTACTGCCAGGGATGGTGCAAGTCAACCCTATAGACAAGTTGTACTTGATGCAGAACTCTTACTTTAGTACAGAGCAGTGAGGAGTGCTACCCCCTGTTGGACATGTGCTGACAGGGATGCCACAACAAACAAGGTGGACTCGGATCAGTGAAGCAAGAGACATCAAGTGAAGACAAAACTAGCTACTTTGTATCGACATTTCGGTAGACTTTGGAATGATGAGCTGTATGCACAAATTTTAAAACAAGTATAACCTATTTTCATTTGTTTATATTAAAAAACAAAACATAGATAAGTAGATATAATTTCAGAAATAAGTCCTGAAATATATATAAATTTACTTGTTTAGTGTTGATGTAGAATATGAAACTATTAAATCTGTTAAAGTTATATTTAAAATTTTAATTTACTACAAGTTTAAGAAGTAACATTTCGTTTTTTTATTTACATGGTTTGTTATTTATAGCAAAATTTAAAAAAAAATTGACCATGCTTATATGTTTGTAATAGTGTTACCTAAAAGAAGCATTTTAGAAAATATACTAAAATAATCTAGTAAGGAGCGTTATTATCGGAATTGAAACCAGAACCATTAACACAAATTAAGTTATTTTTACGGAACCAGAATCAGAATCCTAAAAATAAATTACTAAAGAACCAAATTGGAATCGATTTGCATATGTAGTCTTATAAAGGTTCTTATTGTCTTTTAAAGGTTTTAAATTTTTACAATTCTTATTTTTATAATTGCATTTTATGTCCTGCTTTCTTTAACTTATTTTATTTTGAAACACCTGATTTTTCCATTTCTCTTGATTTTTTTTTAAAAGTTATGATGTATTTAAAAGGAATGGAACCTAATTAAGAATGGGAATTTCTATTTTTCTCTAATCAGTTCCTTAAACTGTTTGATTGAGGAACTGGAAAAAGAACTAATAAGCATTTCAGTTCTACTTCCTGGTTATTATATTAAAGAAATTAAAAGAAGAATGCTATAAAGGAAAATATTTTTATTTAAATAAAATACAAAGAAAATGTTTAATCTATGCAATATTGTCTTATAAAAGATTGAATTATTTATTTGAATATAATTTTATACAAATGTGTTACCGGTTCCAAATTAATTTTTTAAACAAATCACTTGTAAATGAAGTTCATCTGCTGATACATAAGCTTAAAATGATGACAGTGGCAGCTAATAGGTGTTTTATATTTTCGTTGTTTTGTGTGTGGATGTTTCCAACTGTCCAATAATAAAATCATAGCCATCAAAAAATTCAGAATCAAACAAACAAAATAAATAATGTTATTAAATGTATGGGCATATGGGCCTCAAACATACTAAGAAAATAAAAAAGTATTACTGATGAAGTGGTTTAAGTACCAAACCCAGAACTACCGAAAGGAAATTAGTTTTCTTTCATTATTTAATTGCATTTTGTTTCTCTTCCAAGCAAATTTATAATATAGTTTGGTTTTGTGTGGGTTATTTATTTTATATTAATTCAATATCATCATTTTGTTTTAAGTTTGATTTAAGATCTTATATAAAAAGTATAAACACACCACCATGTCAATTTTATTCTAACAAAAAAGTGTGTGAACAAAGAAAAATACTCTATTTCTAAATCATGCAATGGTTTGTGCATGTATATCCTGATTTTTTATAGGAAGCTAACTTTCAACCACCAACAATGATTCTATGTCACTAGAATTTGGCATTCAATAAATATATCTTAGTTGAGTTATTCATTATAAATTGCATCTAAAAATGTATCAAACCCCTCCAATCATATTTATCTTTATATTTTTAACTAAAGAGACTAATAATGTTAATCCCACACTTCTCACAATTATGGCAACAAGAATTTTCAATTAACGGGGCTTCCTATGAAAATCAGACTGTACATGAAAAATTCGATCATATTTATATTATTAAATATTATACACACATAATAAAATGAAAATATTATCAAAGTAATAAAAAATAAACATAAAGTATTTTGAAACGTACAAAATATATTGACTTTAAATCAATCTAGCTCATGCAATCCAAAGTCTGCAAATATCTTATAATTCTTAAGTGTATATGGTTTAAGAAATCTATGATCATTAATAACCAAAAGTCAAAAAGATGAAGAGAGAAACTTTTCACTATTCAAGCTGTATTCTTGTTCGACATATTTTATTATGAAAGTGCCAATGTTATATTATTCACTTTAAAAATACAAAGAAATAACTATAAACAAAGTGTATTTAAAATTCAATACCATAAAACGTAAATTGAATTTAAATGTATTTAAAAGTGGAATGCTCAAGGTTGGTGTACCGTAGCTTTTGTGTTAACATGTGTATTGTTATTAATGTACAAATTAAACCTGTGTCATATTATAACTATTATTAATAACTAGCTCAGCTCAAAATTTAGATCTATATAGTAATTATGTTATAATTCAATGTGTGGCTGACTGACCACAATCTCTGTACACAATGGATTATATAATTATACCATATTACCATCATCATCCTCTTCTATCCTTTCACCATTCTTCTCCTCTCAATTGTATACTTTCTGTTATCTGCTCCTTCCATCTCTTTCTTAGCCTCCCTTGAGGTCTATTCCTACATACTTCATTTACAGCATTTTCTTTGGCACCCTCTCTTTTTCCATCCCCATTACATGCCCATGTCATCTCAGTCTTGCTTCCTCTAATATTTCATATACTACCTGTACCCATACTATTTTCAAGATAACTTGATTCCTAATCTTGTTTTTCCTTGTGACAGCTAAAATAATCCTCACAAACTTCATTCTCATGTCCTCCACTTTCCTTGTCTCTCTTACGTTCAATGTTCATGTTTCTGTTGTGTGTGACAATGGGTACAAAGTATGCCCTGTACATTGTAAAACACTTCTCTTCTTCATAGCAGGTTCTTAAACACCTATAGAACAACTCTCCCTGTTGTCCTCTCCTTAATAAATCATCTCTACTTCCACCTTTTGCCTCGATCATGCTTCCAAGATATTTTACATTCTGTACTTTACTCAACTCTACTCCATCCAACTTTATAGCTTTACTAGGCCTTATCCTCTTCCTTGTCGCTAACATCACTTCTCACTTTGTCATTCCACAACCTTTCACCTTCTCATTCCATTCATGTAACTGTTGCTGTACTTCATCTTCCTTCTCCCCCCATACCATCACGTCATCAGCAAACATCATGGCTTTCAGACCATATCAAATCAATTAAATATTGTTTATTCATTACTCAAGCCAATATTTTGAATTAATTAACTATATATCATGCTGATTTAAAAGTAAAATATTATTTATTCATTGTTTTAAAAACTATTTCTTTTAGAATTATATTCTATTATATTTTTGTCAGTACCCTTGTTTAGTCTTTATTTCTTTATATTTTATTATTTTAATAAAATTACATTATTGTTTACTTAACTATTTATTATTTTATATAAACATTTCATTTCTACTGCCCTTTTGTATTAATTTATTTTCAGCAGACTCCAATATTTTGGAACTATCTGCAAGGGACCTCACACTGTAATGTTTGTTCAAACCATACATAAACAACAGTACCTCTTTGAAAAATTGCTAGCCTGCTTCAATTCACAATGGCACAACCTTTTCATCCGATACAAAAGACATGTTGGCAGTCAATCCAGTCGTAATAAATTTTAAATATCCATTAATAGTAATTTTTGTAATTTTTTAATTAAAATTTGTCTGCCCACACATACAGGTCAAGTTTATCTCTGAATCATAGCGCTTAATATATTTTAGTTCTCAACGGCAATATTCAAGCATTTTTTAAAGTTTTTTTTATTCTGGCCCTCAAAATTTAATAATTAGTAGCCACCATGAACTTTTTCAATAGATATTTTATATTATTTTAGCAAACAAACTAACTTTTTTTGAAACAACCAATAGGTTTAAGCATATGGATAGTGGACTTTAGTTTAACTGAGGAATCATGTCTGCAGTATATTACATAGTAATTTCCTATACTTCAAACAAATCCTGGCACAGTTCCTTAGCAGTCATTGCTATCAAGTTAGATAAAACAAATGTGCCAGTGAATGAATATTGACATAATTTATTTACTTAAATGAAAACCATGTGAATATTGACAAAGCGCATGTGTTGTCGCTTGTCGGCAATTGATCTTGGATATAGTGTTTAATGGTTTTAAAACTTAAATTTTTAACTTTGTACGCATACCTTATTTCTAAAATAAGACTTTCAATGTTTCCTTTTCTTAGCATCTTCTTTTTCATTTACATCCCTAATAGTGTTTATATTGTAAAAATAAAGTATCAGGAATTTAGGAACAAAATTACTTTTGTGAATTATTATCTTTGCAATAAATTCAATTGAATTCCGAAGCAAAATTGTAAATTATTTCACTACACTACAAATACAACAATAAAAACTCTCAAATGAATGTTTGTGCCCATGTATTATTCATTTTTTTTTTATAATGAAGAGGTTTTATTTATATAAACATACTGAAACTTAATAAACTTAAAACCTATTAGCAGCACGATTGAATTTCAGCCCTTGTAAATGTACACTCCATCTACCCTAAAAGTTAACAGTTTTACTTTGACCGACTACACTATTGGCCGTATGCAAGAAAGTTTCTCGAGTAAAGGCAGAGGAGATGGGACAAAAACAGAACTGTGTAACGCCTTGATAACTCATGTGCACTGCGCTATCCTGGGGAGTTTCGACAAAGTAAAGCTAAAGGGTGGTTGAGACTTACCTCCCGAGTGACGCAAGAGTATTGCGTTATGTCTTGGAAATAAGGCCCCACGCGCTCGTCTTGGCAGGCATATCAACCTTCCTCCACCTTCTCTTCATATTCATCTTTACTCAAACACCATGCCAATATACGATAGTGGAATAATGAAAGGTAAACTTGCTACTCTACAGGGTAATTGAAGGGTACATATGAACATGGTAGGAAGAACGATTTGGAATTGTTTTTGTGGTCAAAACTATAAAGATTTTAATTATATTAATTTATTTTTAGGTGGTGATCCTTTACTCTTTATCAAAGAACTGCAGTTTACACAACTTGACGTATGAATGTATAAAAGTAATTTAATAAATTTTTTAACTGTCAGCTACTGTTCTTCCTAAAGTGTTAACATTATAGTAACTGATTCCATTGATTTCTTCATGTTATAAAACACCACTCTTGAGCAACATGTTAGGTTATGTGAAGAAAATTAAAATAACACACATATTTTGTACAAATGCTGATTTGTTTTTGCCATCAAATGTCTAATTGTAATAATAAAACAAATATATATTTATTGAAAAAGGTTCAGTCTTTAATTCACTAGTATCTTGAATGATTATTTTGTCTTTAATTTTGATTATTTTCCTTCATATTACCCAACTATACAATTAAGTCATGTACGAACACATTGTAGTGAAAAATGCTAGTTATAAGAATCAAAATCTTTAACCTTTGGTTTTATGTGCAGCTAAAAATCCAAGCTTAGAGTCAAGGGTCTAAGTTGCTATTTTTTAATAGATTGAACTTTACTATTAATGGTAAATAGATAACTTTACCATACAAGCAGAGCATTTTTTTATTAAATGTTTAGAAACCGATTTTTTCTAGCATCGCGTTCAGGTTACACACATATGTACTAATTATACTAAAGTGTTATGGAACAGAAAACTTGAATGTACCCGCATTTGCATGGAGGGAGAGTGGAAAACTCTTTAGTAAAAAACCCACCCTTAGTAAACTCAACTGGGTTTTGAACCCTGATCTCCCTGTCATCAGAAGTTTAGTCCATCGCAAGAGTGACACCTTAGGCCATGTGGCCACCAAAGCTGGTGGAACAAAATTAGTATATATACCTAAGATAATTTGCATTAAAGTTTAATTTTCTTGACAGTATTATTTCTTGAATGTTCAACAAGCCAATTTTAACAAGACATTTCCAAATTAATTTCCCCCCAAAAATCAAAATCTTTTAACAAATTTGTTTCTCCAAACTGCTCAAAATGTACCCCCAGTTTGTAATCAAACCCCAATCATCCATTAAACAGAAAGTCAGACCCGGCGAGGCTGTCGCCCCAGTCCACATGCCCACTGATGCAGCTGGGGAGTTTATTAAAGTTGTTATTTTCACCACTAGATAGCAATTAAACTAAAATCAACTTTACAGTTAAATTTATCAATAAGAATTGTATTTTTTTTTTAGAATAGTAACTTTCATTTAATATTATTAATATTGTAAAGGAGTAATAAATGCAAGATATTTAAGTACTAACTCCTATTAAAGAATGTTATATTAAAATGTTTTCTCACTAAACAATTGTGATCCTGCACAGACATAATATTTATGGTTGTATGTAAAACACATCAACAACTGTTTCCAGCCTGTGACCGGGTCAGTTTAGTAAAAATGCCTCCATCTTCCTCTCTCCTTCTATCACTATCCTCTCACTTGCACATTTTATGTTCTGCTCCTCCCATCTCTTTCTTAGTCTCCCTTCAAGTATTTTTGCTACATACTTTATCTCCATCATTCTCTTTGGTATTCTTCCCTTTTCCAGCCAGATAACATACCCATATCATCTCAGTCTTGCTTGTTCTACTAGCTCTTGCCCAGACAACTTTATTTCTTATCCTGTTTCTCCTCATTTTACTCACATACTCAATTCCCATGGCCTCCACTTTCCTAGTCGCCCTTACATTCAATGTCCATGTTTCTGCTGCAAATGTGACTATGGGTACACAAGTACACCCTATACAGCATTTGTGAAACACAACAGTTGAGAAAATTAAAAAATATTTCTTTGCGACCAACAGTGATAACATTTTACTATATTATTTGTGTCATTTTACAGGCATTGGTAATATCTATCAAAAGTGACAGCTGCTGATTACATGACTTGATGTATAAATATATAAAAATTGTTTTAGTAGCTTTAGTAACTAATTTGTACTGTTCTTCCTACCAAAATCGTACTATATGAGGAAAGTATGCACTAGAAATGGGCAAGAAATGTTCACTATTGTGAATACTTCAAAGTTGTGCAATTCACTGAAATGAGTTTAACGAACTAATTACACTAATGGATTAGGGATGCGGAAGGCTGAATTTAAAGTAAATGTGCCCACTTTTGCATGGAGGAGGAATGGAAAATCATTTACGGAAAAACACCCTTAGCACACCACCTGACTAGGATTCAAACTCCAATCTTCCTGTCATCTAGCAGTCTAGTCTATTGCAAGAGTGATACCTTTATGCAGACACCAAAACAGGTAGTTCAGTTGTTCACCAGTTCATTACCTACACTCATGTCAGTAATAAATAACTAAATATTGGGATATTGGTGCTTATTACTTGGAGCCAAGAGGTAGTGGGGAACAGAGGTTAAGTAGCTTTACTGAGAAAGGGAAATGTGAAAAAAGGCACTTTCTTTCAAGCTACACAAGCATTTTATTTTATTTTTTTGTAACAGAGATTATACGATAATAGTTTACTGTCACCTCATAGTTTACTTTGAGAAGGGGAACTTCCCAGTGCACCTGCATCGGTGCAGAGAAAAAAAAAGGAAATTAACTTTATTTTCAATGTTTCAATAGAAATTTGTTTTAAATCTCTAATACTGCCTATTGGTTGTTCAGAACAAACATAATTTTAAGAAAATCTCAACAACCAGGTCCAAGATCAGTAATTTAATCCCTTGACTTATCATTTAACCTGGCTATGTTTTACACCAGGATTACCATTTAAATTCACATCAAAATACTTTATGAACAAGTTTAGTTTAACTGATATAACTTATATAATATATTTGCAATTTCAATGCCCTAAAAAGCATTTTTATGTCATGCTAAATCATTATTTTTTCTCCTACTATTTACATTCTTTCTCCTTCGCAATTTACCTCTTTCTTCCTCCCGTTTCCTCTCAATCTACCTCCACTATCACCCCTCTCTACTAGCACTTCCGTTCAGCCTTTATTTATCTCTCTTTCTCTCCTTTATCACTTCATTTTACTTATTTTACTCTATTTCACTCCCCTTCCACTTATATTATTTCTCCCATATCCTTAAGGTTATTTCTATCCCCCTTTTTACTTTCTCTCTATCTTACAGGTAGAGAAAGTATGGTGATCGTCAAAAAAATCGAACTCGAGATTTTGATGAATTTTGACGTTTCATGACTTCCTGAATCCGAAAAAGTGGTTTTTGAATTTCCGTCTGTCTGTCTGTCTGTCNGCCTTTCTATGTTATTATTGTTGATACCTTCATTAAGTTCTACACTTTCTTCTACACTTTCACTATCATAATCATCAGAAAAATCTACATCCTCATTATCACTAGTGCTAGTGTTTACTGTGATTTTCACTGTTAGAATCACAAAGTATCTGTGTCATTTCTTTGTCAGTTAGCAATTTTTTAGGCCAAAAAACTTTCTGTTTACTAGTTGACACCATTTCATAGCTTGACTGTATTTATAATTGAGTAACACCTCTTCGTAAAAAACAAACAAAAAAACTACGTGAAACTATCTCCTCTGAGATTCATGTCTTTTCCAAGACTTGAATTCGAGATTCGGGATTAGAAAATAAAATGAAGATTTGAATTAGTAAAATAGTGAATTTGACCCAACTTTAAAATATTGTATAATTTGTTGCTAGCTGATCTATAAGATTTTTGTCAAAGCTTTGAGATGGAATCAGACAAAAACTTTATTTCAACTGCCATATAAAGGACTAGTTCCATTTTTGCGCCTTGTTTTGCCCACTGTTGTGCAGTGTTAAGTGCGTTTAGCATCACTTAAATGCTAAGTTTCAATTTTAATAATCCTGATTAGGTTTTTGTCCCCTTAATAAAGAATAAATTAAAGGCTTGCATTGATAAGACACATTTAGAAAGTAAATCAAAGTAAATGGTTGATTTTTTTAATATTAATGTCTTGATAAGAAATAACAAACTCTATTTTATATTAAGTCTGTTAATAAGTGGAAAAAGAGATAAAGATAATCGAGAGTGAAAGTGGTTACATAATTATGAGTTACATATCCCGAACTCATCAGTCATCAGACATTATTAGGTTGATTAAATCTCACATATTACTAAGTATAGGACATTCAACACCAATGGAAGAAACAAGAATTGGGTTTAAGGTATTGATTGACAAACCTAGTGGGAAGACCTACATAATGATGGGAGGATAACATTAGAATGAATCTAAACAAAGAAAAATGGAGCCAAATGGCTGCTGAAGGGGACTGATGTACTCTGTAAATTACATAATTATGTGGGGTTTTTTTTATGTTTAAGTTGTGAACTTTGAGGTCTACAATTTTCTGGTAGATAGGCCTTGCCTTTCTATCCTACTTTCAATGTATAATTAGAATGGATTTGAAAAAGATAGGGTGTAATGAGGTGGACTGGATTTAGCTTACTCAAAATAGGGATATCTGGCATTCTTTTGTTAGGGGCAATGAACTTTAGAGCTCTTAATGCCATAGAGTAAGTAATACTGTATTCATAGAAGGTTCAGAAAATAGGGAAAGAAACACAATCTCTCTTTCCTGTAACTTCTTCCATACAAAGCCAAATGTACCTCAAAAAGTGTAGAGGTTTTACTTAAGGAGACCTAAAGTAAGTTATATTATATTTGGAAGAAGGTATAGGAAAGGTGGATAGAAACACATAAAAGGGACGAACACAATATGGCTTTTACAAAGAAAAGAAGAACACAGTTCACACTTTACATTGCTGCCATTAGACAAAGAGGTAATGGTTGCCTCTTAAAGAAAATCGATCGTCACTGCCCAATCCCCCGAACCATGTTTCATTCTATCGGAACTCATCAGGGAGGAGTGAGAAACACGCAACACAACTTCCTAAAAGAGAAAACAAAAACAAAAAACACAAAAGGGAGAGAATGGAAAGTAAGTTAAGTAATCACAAGCAATAAGTCCTTCAACCCTCTCTCCCCCTTTCTCTCAACGGCAAAGCTTCAACTCAAATGTGTATATTCAAAACTAAATTAATTAATTAAGTCTTGTGACAAAGGTGGATCCAGAGGAAGAGTGTGGGTTCCCCCCCCCCCAATAAATCTTTTAGTTAGTATTAACAATAATAATTAAAAATCAAACCCATTAGATCTATGTTTAGTCAATACTATTTGTACTGTTGTACCGTGGAAAGACTAACCCTGCTCCGTCTGCAAACAGTACTCACCCCAGCCAACGGACGTGCTGCAATTTCACATTAGAACTATGATCACGCCAAACAAATGATCAGAATCGACAAATGAACTGTGTGTGTGAAGTGGCATCTGACCCAAATTGTGAACTGCAATTGCCCGTGAAAACGCGCATGCGCAATAAGGACTTGTCTGGACATTGGTAACAGGAGTGACTCCCACCCCCCTCCCCTGTGTCAACGTCGCTTTGCGCAGGCGCTAGACTCAAGAGATGAGCGCTTTATGGCGTCATCCTGGCCTCCCCTAGTTTCCCCCTTCTGAATAAGATTGAATATAAGCGGGTCTGTTACCATGGAGGTTACTCTTTGATGCCTTA
>CABFWB010000537.1:111454-157432 GCA_902151455.1 Timema bartmani
CCCCCCATCACCCTCTCAAGAAAATCCTGTATCCACCCCTGTCTTGTAATCAATTTTCTGCAACCTTTCAAAGTTATAGCCCAAGCCCTAAAGAGACTACATTTTCAGAACAACTCATATTTAAGCTAAAGCAAAATACATTCCTTCCACAAAGGAAATAATAACCTCCCCTCTTAAAAGCATTGCCACCTAAAACCAATAACATAAAAAGAACAAAAATAGAATATGACTTTTGAAATTTAAATATTTTGAATTAATAGCTTGGTTTACCAACTTTAGTCCTCTTTTCAGCAAGAAATATTACTAAATATTTTATCAAGTATTCATCTGTAAGGTCTGCTGCAGCTGTCACTTTTGATAGATATTATCAACACTTACAAAATACCACTAATTTTGGTTACGTTGCCAGTTTCACGCTTCCTCTTGATGAGTTCTGATAGAATGAAACCTAGGTTGGGGGAATGGGCGATAATGATCGATTTTCTTCAAGAGGCAGCCGCTTCGTCCAGTGGCAGCAGAGTTAGGTGTGAACTATGTTCTTCTTATCATTGTTAAGGCCATATCTTGTTTGTTCCCTTTTATATGTCTTCTCTCCAACTTTCCTGCACCTTCTTCCAAATATATATCCTATACATATCATAAAATAACACTAATAATTGTAGTAAAATGTTATCAATGTTGACCACAATAAAATTTGTTCATATTTTATAAAAATTTCTTCCTACAAAAATCCTACTAAACAATACCAATCATATGATGTAGAGTAATTAAGTTTATTACATTACACCCCTAAAGATTATTAATTTAAATAGTTAAGAATCAAACTATTTTAGCTAACATTTTGAGTTATTTATTATGCTTCAGGCCCATATATACTTTTTTAAATAATGCCAAGAAGATAAAAAAATATTAAACAATAACTACATAATAATAAGTCCGACACCTTAGCTCAGTCGGTGGCGTGTCTGCCTACTGAACTTAAGAGTCCCGGGTTTGATTCCCAGTTTGGGTGAAAATTTATCATTGATGAAAATATGGGTTTACCCTTTCACATTGATAAATTGATGGGCGGTGACTGGATGTTGTGCCTGTCCTAGTCTTAAGTTAGATTATAAGGCATATGAAGCTATAACAGGCCTAGCAAGACGGTGGTGGGAAATATATGGCTTGAATAAAAAAACTGACCCAAGCCAGGGGTGGATCTACTATAAAACTAACGAAGCTTAAGCTTCAGGGCCCCACAAGCGACATTGCTTTTAAAAAAAATTGGGTCTACTGTTTGATATCAGATATGGTGAACAATTCTGAAAAAGATGAGGAAAGTGTTAAATTTATGAAATCGTTTTACGAAGACGATATTGACCCTAAATTAGTAAACGAGTGTTATCAGTTCAAAGAATATGCCATACGCCATCTAAAATGCAAAGTGCAGAAGTTCTTCAGCTTATTTGTGAGCAACACCTAATTGAAGTGTTCCCCAATATTACTACTGCGCTTAACCTACACTTGAAAATGCCTATCACGAGCTGCGAGGCAGACAGGAATTTGTCAAGGCTATCCTTTATAAAAAAAAACAAATTTCGGTCTACCATGACTGAAGAACACTTAAATTCTTTATGCAAATTGTTTTTAGAAAATAACATTGCAAGGAAGCTCTCATATTACAAAACTGTATGTAAATATTTTGCTGGAAAACAACAGAAATTAGAGTATTTTGAAAAATGTACTTCATTTAGTATGTATTCTCATAGGAGACATTTCTTTAATTTTCATCTATCCCCCACACCCTCCACCCCCATAAATTGAAAACTAAAAGGCACAAGAAATTTATATTCAATCCAGTGACTTTGACGTGTGAGATAACCCAGTACAGCAACTTTAGTCAAAATCTGTGATATAGTTGTCAAATATTTTTTTTTAAATTGTGGTGAGCTGTCGTAGAACAACTCCAATGAATAATATAACAGTGGTTATCAAAACATTGTTGTTGGTGTGAAGGGGCCCCCAAAACAATTCAAGCTTCAGGGCCCCAAAAATGTAGGTCCACCTCCGACCCAAGCCATAAGCTATAAACAGTAGTGGATGTAAAAAACAACATAATAACACACAACAAAATATTATAGGCTGAAATAAATCAACATGGCATTTTCCAAGGAACTTGACATTCTGTAAGCTTTTTATGACATAATATATTACAATCTTCTCAACTATTAATCATAACCTTTGGGAAAAAAGAGATATGACAAAAAAAATAGTCTCATTTTTCAACCACATAAGATACACTGGAACAAATAATAACACACCAAAATAAGTTGCTGTCAAGTGATGTGTCAAATTGCTAATTAACAGGTCAATAGATTAAATGTGCTTTGTAGGTTAGCGTAAAGCCAAATGAGAAAAATTCCTTTTGAACCAAAAAACTTGTAATTATGGTGCTCACATTATGTATTGGTAATAAAACTAACTATTTCAACTAACTCCAGTGGCTTAATAGAAACACATTTGCAGGTAGGTCTATGTTAAATAATTTGGTTTGCTGTGTAAACAAAATAAACAAATTTTTATTCTTATTTTGCATTCATTATAGGCCCAATCCAATAATTTTAATAGATCCTAAAATGTGTAGGGGGTATCAGAAATAAAATGTATTAATTATTATTTAATCTTTTTTTCTTCTTATAACAGTCGACAGGAAAGCTACAACTAGTATATGATCTTATGCCGGGATCACAATCAACTTAGCGTTAACTTAACGTAACTTAACGTAATGTTAACTTAAAGTTAACTTAACGTATGTGTGATCACGATTCACGTAACTTAACGTAACAACTCGAGCCAAACATCTTCATTCTCGAGTATGATCTGTGATTTGTACTAGTTTTACAGTGATGATCTGTGNAAACATTAAAAGCCATTGTTTTTCAAAGAATTCTCATCATATAATTGGCAGTGAAAATAATTGTTATTGGAAATAAATTGAAACTAAGGTGATCAGCAATGTTAGCAAATAAAAGTATTCTTAAATTAATTTGATAACAGTTATAGTGTAAGAAATTACTTCAGTTCATAGTCAAAGTTCGTTTCTTGGGTTTACAATCACTAGCGTGTTTGATCATAAAGCACATTTAAAGTGATATAAATACTTTTAAAAAATATATCAAATATTAAAACTATAGTGATCAATAACTCTGTCTTTCTTTTTAACTTAAACTGTCGCTTTGCACATTTATAATACAAAGATCAAAAAACACATGAAAATTAAAAGTAATAATTCACAAATTAAACAAATGACTAGCGTGTTTGGGCTGCTGCTTCTTTTCTTGCAGCATCTTGCAAAAGTTGAGTGTCTACTTCATCAGCGGGTAGTTGAACATAGCGCACAACAGAGCCCCGGATGAAACAGTTCTTCACTGATAACTACAATAAACATGTTGATAAAACACCAAAATGAATAAAGTTTATTAGTTACTATTGTAGTTTCATTAATTTTATGGAAACACTGCACTCAAAGAGAATCTGCGCTAAAGGATGTGAAATTTTTACTGTATAAATGCAGAAGCACATTTTTATCAAGAACTGTCTGTACAAAATTAGAAAGGATTTATTTTTATATCTATATTAATAAAATGAATAGTTTGTTTTTCTATCAACATGAGCATTGTAAAATTAGTAACCTCTGTACACAAACATGTGCACCTCGAAACTGGATTTAGCTGGCCGGGATCTTCCGCTAGTGCTTTATAAATTCAAAAAACTTGTGAAACTCATACAAAGTTATCTAAGTTAAATACAACTTATTCTGAGGACTAGTTCATTGTTTTACATTGAAGGTCACACAATCCATAAAAGAACATTTTAAGCCTATACAGTATTTGTTTTGTTACTTTCACTTGAAATAGAAAAAAAAAATTTGCATCAAGAAATAAATTTAAGGCTCTATATTTAATGTGATATAACAAAACTCCAAATGAACATAATGAATGTGAGCTATATCAGAAGAAAATTAGTAAATGATGAAACTTATGATATGAATAGAATCCAAGTAAATGTATTTAATAACACTAAGACCAAATAAATAACTATAAAATAAAAAAATTTCATATTTTCGGTGGTACCTATTAAAAGGCAAATTCATGATCATAAAAAGTATGTAGGCCTATATTAACTTTCTTTACATGCTCATTAGAAACATTATCAGTCATGTTTTCAAATGCTGTTATTGGCTAGCTATGGTAGTTATTAACAAAAATTGAAAGTCAAACACACAGTTAAGTATACTTATTTTATAGTGAAACTTACATTATTTAGTTGAAATTAGATATGTAAGAAATTGCTCAAATGAAATCGCCAATAAATCATATTGCAATAGGTGTATTTGATAGAAAAATATCATAGTCTTTACCAAATATAGTGTTTGAAAAACATAATTGTATTGTGTTGCATCCAGATTTGTTTAATATAGTTTATACGAGGTTTACAACTTTGTTACTATTGCAAGTATGCTAGACACTTAAACTAAGATGGATTTTGACAGTGATGATCCTAAGACTAATATAAATCTGTATGCCTCATGCATGAAGATTCAAGGTGTAAAAAATTTAAGGCACTACTTTGTTCATGATCAGTACAAATTAATTAAATGTATTTTTAATCAGAAAAACCACTTACCATGTGAGGATATTTGTCTGGATCCGTGACACTGATATCTGTCAGTTTTATGTTCAGGTACTGGTCCACTGAATGTAATGTGCCACATATGCTGGAATTATATCAGTATATTTGAATAATTATAGTTATTATAACCTAAAGCAAGCGTGTCAAGCTCATTTGATCATAAGAGCCACATAGTAAATTTAAAATACTGAACAGGCTGCAGTTCAAAAAATAAAACTACTATTAGCACCACGTCTTACTACCCGTTCGGGTTATACGCTTAAGTACTAATTACGCTAATGGGTTAGGAATTGGAACAATTGAATATAGAGGAAGTGAACCCACATTTGCGTGGAGGGAGAGTGGAAAACCATTTAGGAAAAAAAAAACTAGTTCACCCAAGCGAGATTCAAACCTCAATCTCTTCGTCCTCAACAGTCTAGCTCTGCACGAAACAATATTCAAAGACATTTAATAACTGTTTATATATTGTTTTACAAAATCCCCCCCCTTAAGTTTATTGGAAATCATGTTAACATTATCAAGATAGGAATTGAGAGTACTACACTTATAGTACATTATTGTTTTCCAATCAGTAAGGCCTAGTTTAATAAATAGCCTTCAGCATCTTTAATGTATTATTTTTTTCTAGGCCTAACTTAATCTGTATTTAATATTACTAAATTAGCCAGTTAAAATGTTTAGTTATAAGAAAGTGTGGGGTTTTATGTTAATTATAAGCAGTTCAAATCATAATCAAAGTTGTAAGCAATATATGTTTTAAATTTCAACTCATTAACTTCATTTTTAGGCCTTTAAATCTAGTAGTTTTTCATTCTTGGAAAGTCTTTGTTGAAATTATAGCGTCATCTAAATTTATTACTTCTATCTTTCATTTTTAAGCATCGGGCTGTTTTATTTTATTTGTAGCCGGAAGCTGTGAGATGCACATGTAGACCTTACAGTGGAAAGGGAGGTTTGGCACGAACAGCCAGCCAGTCAGCACATCAGAATGTAGTGTCTGTTTTTGATAATACTAAGAAGGGAAGTGTTAGGGTGTGTGCATGCCGAGGAGCATGCACAATCCTCATCACTCCTAACTTCGTACATAGCACATCGCTCATGGAACAGCCCGTGCATACTGAGCAGATTGCTCATCACACTTCATACTCGGCTAGAGAGAACCAGTCTGCACGTACTGCATTCATTGTTTCTTATACTTTTTTTATTTTTGTATTTAATGATTTTTAATTTTACTTTTAAAATATGTATTAAAACTGAAACAAATTATCTTTGACGGCAGTGGTGATGATAGCGATGGCATGTCAGCAAAAGCAAAATGTATATGCCTGTTGTCCCAAATTTTGGGGTACTTCGAAATACTCTTTATTAGTTTATCTTTTATGTCACTCATCTTCTTCCTAAAATACACTCAGTCTGTAGAAAATCCATACAAGACTAACTTTGAAGTAAAAGTCGAGTTGACAAAATATTAAATAAAATGTGATATGAACAATACTGAGGGCTTGCTTTGACCTTAAACCAACCAATCAGAGCACCACACACATCGCACAGCCCTTCACAAAAACAAACCAGTTTGTTTCTTGTGTCTGGTCGGAGTGAAGTGCGGAGAGTAAGGTGCACGCTCCCGTTTCCTTATATGGGTTTGTTTTTACAACTTGTGCGATGTGCAGAGATATGAGTAATGAGCGATGTGCACGCTCCTCGGCATGCACGCATCCTTACCGGTTAGCACACGAGCTAGGAATACATGCTAAGAGGTACTTAACGAATAGCCATTCTTTTCGTATTGGCTTTAGGGTGCTAGAGATGGGTGGAAGAAAAGGGAGACCACAATGTGGCTAAATTATCACAACTTTAACAATATAAGTCTGTCTTAAATTGACTAACTTTTTTTTTTTACCATATATAGTGTTTAAATATTAAATGTAATAAAATGTCAAGTGTTAACGTTATCATTTCTTCAAAATAAAAATTCCGAATCAACCTCATCAAATTCAATCTTTTTATTCGAATAAGTTCTCCACCCCCACCATTATTAACTAACCCCTAGAGGAATCTGAGAGGGTCTATCAAACCAACTGGCTGCTGTCGACAAAGAACAAGAGAAGAAGATGGAGAGGAGGAGAAGCGACTAGTCACAACCTGAACATGGAAATCTGGGTTTCAGGTTTGATTCTCGTGTCCATGTGTCATTTTAAGAATTTATGGATATAATACACAACAGAAGAGAAAAGATTTTGAAATGCTTTTGTTATTTCCAGACATTTTGAATTTGATTAAACAATGTTACGATATTCAAAGTATGCAACAAAGCAATGATCGTGGAAACCAAATATCAGCATAAAGTATTAAAAATCTTAGACTTTCGCCTTAGACCTGTGTTTTGTGATCGTTATCTTATGTTAGTCCAGTGAACCTGGTTTCTCAAACTTACTGTATATGAAAATATATATTTAAGCATGATTTTAGTTGTAAAATATTGATACCTGTCAACATTTTATGTGTAAACATAGGATGATGTTATAATTAACCAGGCGCGTCTTTAAAAATGTTATTTTATAAAACTTATTTTTGAGAGAAAACTAAAACATCATTTAATGGGGCTGATAGGTAGCTGAGATATTATCAATTAGATGTTGGGCTTAGATTAAATATTGACAAAACCTTTAACTTGTAACGGGGGCGATGAATACTATAAGAGATATTAAGTAGAGGGAAGACGAGGTTAAAATGTATTTATAAAGTGTGGGCTGGCTGACTTGTCTCATACCGTAGGTACACAAGTTTGGTGTTTAATGGAATAAACACAATTTATTCCCCATGACCCTATATATATCCAGACTTGTAAATATAGTTTAAAAATTGAGATTTTCCACTCTTTTAAGTAAAAAAACCCACATAATTTGGCTATTCGGGAGGAGCATAGAATGGATCTTTGTGAATTGAATTATGTAATTTAATTGGGGGAATACAACACCAATTGTATTTTCCTCCTCCCCTGTTTGTTCTCCAACTCCAGGACAACTTCACCTAGGAAAGATATAAATTCACTTAGATTCTGGCAAATACAAAATCAGCTAGACTATTCTGGCACAGGGAAGTGAGTCAGATCTGTTTTCGTCAGTGGTGTATTCTCTGGGTATGCTAGTGCTGCGCTGCATACCCATGATTATATGGTTTATTTTAATATTAAACACCCCAGTAAGCAGATGCGCTACCAATTGAGTGGAAGTGTTGCCAATTACTGCAAGGAGGTGAGGGGGTAGAAGATAGAGGGAAGAACGGAAAAGTGTGTTTTTTATTATTTTAATTTTGATTTCAATCCTAGCCTTTAAATTAAGGGCTAATCTTTCTGGTGTACCACTAATTATGCTGAGAATCTTGGGCATGCCAGTATACTGCAAATCTCTAAACCAGCCTAATCATACTACCAACCCTCTGCAAATAATATAGTAAAAGTGTATTAAATCTAGGGCTACCATATTTAAAAAAATAGTGTGATATTTATTTAATTCTTTAGTAAGGTATGTGAAGCTTACAATAATAGGCCTATCTCAAAGCCATGTATTTAATGTATTTTATTTTATTCACAGTGACCTTAGATGCACTTTTAAAATGCCTTTGCGTGCCACGGATTGTCCCCCTTTGCCTTAGGCTAGGCTATAATAAACAAAATGTTTATACCCTTGTCTAGATTAAATGAGCTTACTTAATATAAATTCATTAATTTATGTCAGGTGACCTGGTGGTCTAGGGGTAAGGTGTCAGACTTCTGTGCTGAGGTCCGGGGTTCAATCCCAGGTCCCGGCACAGATTTATCTGATTGCCAAACCCTTCCTTCACCTCTGACAAGACGTGTATTAATCACAACTTGTGAATGTGAGGAATGCCAGGCCTCCACCGTGGTTCGGATTCCACGTTAAACTGTAGGTCCTCCATTTTCATCTCACAATTACCCTACCATTTCACATTAGCGTAAGTGCGTATAACCCGAACGGGTAGTAAGACGCGGTGCTAATAATAATAATAATAATAATAATAATTAATTTATGTCAAAGATTTTTAAACAAGATAAAAATACAATTGTGTCTCATTTACAAGAGATGGGTTAGCTATAAAAAAATAGTTAAATGAGGTCATTGTAAACGATCATAACGTGTTTGTAGTTACGTTTTTATCCCTTGGAATAGGCCTATAGTTAAGAGGTGTGCCACGTGTTCGAGAGCGAGACACTTTCCGGCCATGCAACAGAATATTGCGAAAAAGTATCTTGTGACTTACAGTACTTTTTAAAAATGTCTAATTGATGCACCATGCCTTATGTAAAATTTATTATAAAGCAGAATAATTTGTTTAAGAAAAAATTGTACCTTACATGACCGATATTTTGTAACGTCCCCAAATCCTATTAAAGTGTGCCCAGCTGAATTGAGAACATCTTGCCTATTAGGAACTAAGTGTGTATTTGTATGCATTAAGTTTTGGGAGAAAAAAGATTGTGCGAACATTTTTTATTTTATGAAGTTTCTTAATAGCCTAGGCCCATATTTAATTTTTCAAAATCTTAAAAGTGGCAGAAATTACTTTTTCACATTACTAAGTATACTAGATGATTATTTCTATTCTATTTTGTACAGCAACAAAATAGACTTGTCGCCTCTAATCAAAATTCCCATATATTTAAGTATTCATTTGCAGCTTTAAAAGTCGATGAACACTTATCACAAACCCCGCGTCTTCTTTGAGGATAAACATTCATTCAAATACAGTAATAACTAAAATTTAGGTTAATTTTACCTGACATCATTCTTCAACTCCACCACAACATCCTTTCCAACCAAAGATTTAAAGAAAGAATAGAACAACTGAAAAATAAATAAAAATATATTACATATTTACAAATAAAACAACACAAAGGTTTTAATATTAAATGTTTGGTTTTATTATACTCAATTACTCACCATGTTAAATATGTTTGAACAACAAAATCAGTTGCACCATTTGTGTTTCGTAAACTTTAATGTATACAAAATAAGGAACAAAATTAAAATGTCTAAAAACATTTATATTGTGTTAATAAAATAGAAAGAAAGATAGTTATTTACTCGATTAGTATTTTATTTTTATTTTGTTTGAGTAAAGTGATTGGCGATTTTATCCCTCTTATGGGGACTCAAAGGACACAACTTTTGTTCTTATTAGAATAATTAACCCACTAGCTCTGCCAAATCCTATTCGCCTGTTAATAATGCATGCCAATACACCATAATTTTTTATTGGTTTCACTTTCTAATAACTTCTAAAGTTCCAAGCATCTCGTTTCACGATTCGTTTGTTTGTCTTTTTTGTGCATTCACCCTCCCCGCTCATTGTTGTAACGGTTTCTCTTACTCCCCCCACGCCCAGTTGACTTTCCTGTAGAGTAACGTTCCGTTTTGTTCTTTTAAATTTTAAATTTTAATTGTGCTGGGGTACTAACTCTTTTGGATTTAAAATATATATTTCTTATAATTTGTTTATGTTCCTTAATCTGACCTAGGTCTCGTTTAAAACTTATTTTGGTTTATTTGATTTCTTTTGTTTCACTAAAGAAGGGTAATACTCCATTCACGGTAGGAATTACTCTCTGAAAGGTCTTTTTTCCTACCAATATCTTACTATATAATAGATTTATGGTAGGGAAAAAGGCCTTTCAGAAAACAATTCCTACGGTGAACAGACTTTAGATCCCTTCTATAAGTGGTATTGTAATTATTTTTATTTTCTCAAATGACTGCCACTATTGTAAGTATATATATATATAATTATTTCTTTATTTTTTGTTGTTAGTTAATGTGGGTTTTTTGTTGTTTGTTTTGTATTCACTAAGATGTTATTGTTATGTGAATTTCAATATAAAACTTGTCTAATAGACCACTGGTTTAGGTTTACTTAATGTAGACGATGTGTTGAGATATAGGTAAGCTCTCTTTTTCCACTCCCCTTTTTTCCTTTATAATATTTTAGCATGTTTATGTTTATCCTTAAATGTATGTGCATCTAAACCGATGATGATCAGGCTCACCATTTATCCTGCTTATGTCAAATTGTGTAATATGGCTAGTTTATCTTTCTTTTGCTCCTTTTAACGAGCCTATCTATTTAATTATTTCCACTATTTAATATTTCTGTCTTTATTTTAGCTTCTAAACACGAAATACCTATGATGATTGCTAGTTATTTTAATTAATCTTGGTTCAACCTGAGTTTCTGCCCTTCTCCCTCATAGAGTCTCTCTTACTTTTCGAGTGTAAGGAATCGAGGGGTGTCTTGCTTTTGTTCCTAATCTATATTATTTAGCCAGCGTTTTTCCAGTGTAATATTTCAACTCACACTTCTTTTGGTTTAGTTGTGTGTTTCAATTTCAATAATTTTTTTCCATTTCAGTAAAGTTAAATAATGAGAGAGAGAGAGAGAGAGATGTGTGAGGGTGGTGTCAGTACAATTTCCCTCCTTCCATAGATATCCAATGTTAAAAAATTTGCTAAGTAAATACTATGCCAGATAGTTAATAGAGTTAGACTTATACATAGCTTAAGAGTTCAATTTTGTTAAGTAACTATAAAATGTATATTTTTTTAAAATTATTTTAGTTATTTTACTAATTTATTTACAGGATACAAACTACATAAATGCATGTTGATTTGAAATTGGCCCTAATTATTTAGGTCACACCAATGAGTCACCGTCAAGTGAAGTGTCACCTTATTTTACATGGTAAATGTAATGTATTATTATTATTCTCTGCTGTATTTGTAAGTTTTCATTTCATCTACCGTGATTTAGCCTAAATTTATATATTAACTTTGTATACATGGAGTGGCTCTCACGTACATTTATGCTACGATTGGAACTAGTTTTGGAAAGTAGGACTAAGGACTAGTACTTTTTAAATCATAAACTTCTTTCAATCCTTCTGAATAAATTTAATATTTTATTAAAGGTTTGCTTTTATTACGTAATTCATATTAATATTTGTTACTACCATCTCTTGTTTTAACTTATAACGTGCTTTATTAATTTCCCTTTTGAGTGCCCTCTAAAGGTTTATTTCTAAACTAATGGTTATATTTGGTTTCAAACTTTGATGTTGTCACCCTGTGAATTGCTTGTTTTCTCCTAGAACAAACGTTTATGTGGTTGTGGATAAGTTCAATAAGCTTGAGCTTTTGTATTATGTATTTAAACTTTATTTGTAGATAAGAAAAGTTCTATTGCTAAATAGTATATTAGGTTGTATTTGTACCTCAACATAAATGTTGAAAGATATTAAATGTATGTTCTCTTAAATTTTCAATAAAAATACCTCATCAGTAAGAAAAGATTTTTTAGCATTTATTAAGATAGCTTTAAAGTTGAATGTCAAATTTTTTTAGCGCTTGATTGACACTGTGATGAACATCTGGAATTTTTTTCTGCTCTCAACCCCCCGATTTACACAATTATACAAATATGAGTGTAAACCTAAATTGTTGTAAATGTGTGATATAGTTGAACCTCTTTCCAAAAATAATGTAGATACTACTCTTTGAGTAGATAATAAAGATTGAAGGTGAGGTAGGAAGCCCCTGATGTCATCGGCCTGATTTATAATAGATTGCTCAAGTGTGTTACGTGTCAATCAACTCACAGAATCTCTGCTCCTGCCATATTTCTAGTACACAGCAATGGCTGATCCCAAACTCTACAAAAGGGACGAGGTTGCTAAAGAAAATAATGGTGAAACTACTCTTATGATCATTCATAACTCTGTGTACAATGTAACCGCTTACTTGAAAGAACATCCTGGTGGTGAAGAAGTGCTGTTAGAACAAGGGGGAAAGGATGCTACTGAAGCTTTTGAAGATGTTGGCCATTCTCTTGATGCAAGAGACTTGATGGATAATTATAAAGTAGGTGAACTAGTTCCAGAAGATCGTTTGAAGAAACTATCTAAGAAAGAATTTTGGCATTTAGATGGCTGTGTTTTAAAGTATTTATTAATTCCTATTGCTGTTTGTATAGTCACAACATTTGCATATAAAATGTGTTATAGAAGCCACTAAGTATGTAAGTCACAGTAAAACTACAAAACCCATTTTATGAAAGCCAACACAAACCTTTGGAGTTAACAGGTTTAATATATTAGTTTAGTCCCTTGGGTGACCATGTATAATTTGAATTGGTGTTTTTTTTAACTTTGTTAAGTAGATAACATATTTTTTAAGTTTTTTATAAATCATAATTTACTTATTTATTTATATTCATGTGTAATTTCTATTAAGAGAATTTACCTCATTACCAAATTTTTTATTATGTAACATGGTTAGGATAATATTTTTAATATTATTTTATAACATTAGATAATATTTTAATACTACTTATAACATAAGATTGGTAGTTCCTACATTCCATAAATTTAGGAATAGTATTACTAATCAAGGTCGTAGCCAGGGGGGTTTTGGGGATTCAACCCCCCTCCAAAATCTTATGAATTATGGTTCAAACAATATCAAAATTAAGTTACAAATACAAATTAGGGGGCTGTGTTATCATAAAAAGCACTTAAGAGAACTTATAGATGTGTTAAATATCTGTAATTTTTTCTAGCCTACGGCAATTTGGGGGTTACGTTCCTATAAAAAAACACTTCAGATAGCTTCTAGAGGTGTTTGATATTTATAATTTTTCCAGCCTCCAGCAGTTATGGGGTTATGTTGCTATAAAAAAAACCACTTCAGATAGATTCTAGAGGTGTTTAATATTTAGAATTTTCCTAGCCTTTGGAAGTTAAGGTGTTATGTTGCAAAAAAACCACTTCAGATAGCTTATAAAGGTGTTTACTATTTAGAACTTTTCCTGGCCTTCGGCAGTTATGGTATTATGTTGCAAAAAAAAACTCCTTCAGATTGCTTCTAGAGACACTTCAGATAGCTTCTAGAGGTGTTTAATATTTATAATTTTTCCAGCCTCCAGCAGTTATGGGGTTATGTTGCTATAAAAAAAACACTTCAGATAGATTCTAGAGGTGTTTAGTATTTAGAATTTTTCCTGGTCTTTGGCAGTTATGGTGTTATGTTGCCATAAAAAACATTTCAGATAGCTTCTAGAGGTGTTAAATATTTATAAATTTTCCTGGCCTTTGGCAGTTAGGGGGCTCTATTACCATAAAAAAAACCATTTCAGATAGATTCTAAAGGTGTTTAATATTTAGAATTTTTCCTAGCCTTCGGCAATTAGGGGGGCTCTGTTGCCATAAAAGACACTTCATATAGCTTATAGAATTGTTTATCATTTAGAATACTTACTAACTTCTGGCAATTGGGTGATGTGCCCATCAAACCCCCCTGAAATTATTGGCTGGCTACAGCCTTGTTACTACTACATTACCTATATAAGTGTTTGAATAAAATGTGCTAGCCAATTATTAAAAAAAAATTTAGTGTCAACCCTCAATTTCTTTAATCTATATAGTAAAATAAATATAACTTATGTCATAAAGTGTGTGATTTAAGCTAGGCTAAGCGGGAAATATATTTTTCTTAAATTTTAAATTAGGTACACTGTTTTATTAAGTTATTTTTAAAAAGTGTAATTTAAAATTTCAATGTGGTTAAATTTAGTTTCTTGATTTGGGAATCAAATGCAGTCATATTGTAAGTTATACTATGTTAAATAAATGGGTACAGTCAGAAGAATGTTGGTACGGTAGCTCAATTCGAATTGAAAGTTTCTCCAAGTATTTTTTAAGTTTAATCCACCAAAACACATTACAGGGTGATGGGTAACTTAATTTGGGAAGTAATTATTTCTTTGGCTCTGTTAGCTTTTAAAAGGTAACTTAATCAAAAAGTTAAGACAATACTATTGAAAGTTTGGAAAGAAAAGCTACAACGATATTCTGCTATCCATACTGTTTCATGCATTAAAATTATGAAACATTTTATCTCTACGCAGTGAATTTATTGTTTTCACTGGGAAGTAAAAATAGTTTAATTTAGTTGATTTTTTTTCCCCCCATAAATTTAATTTTCCTACAAATATACATTAAATAGGGTTGCCAGATTTTTGCTAAGGCAAACTGAGACAAAAAAATAATTAATCATTACAATACTGAGACAAAAAATAATTAATCATTACAATTTTGACAACACAAAATAAATGCCTTTTACATATTACAAAAAAAAGCATTTATTTATTCATATTTTATGGTCCAGAGAGCCATGGTGGATCTATTATAGGAACGGTGTACAATATATTTGTTTAGGCACATTAATTATGAATAGATACAAATGGTACTTGGGAATCTAAATTTTTTTTTACATAGGATTAATTATAATTAGGCTGTTACAGTTAACAAAATGAGCAGGCGATCAATAATTTCAATAAAACATAAATATAAAAAGAATGACAAAAATGCGCAGTTATAAAATATTGAAAACTAATGAAATGAAAATAATGAACTACCTATTTAACAATGCCTAATCAATTATTTATTAATAATTTAATAAAAAAAAACAAGAAAAAGTTAAAAATTTACTCATATTTGCAATAAGATTTTGCCTCCAGCCTGTACCGTTTGGACTTTAAACACTGTAAATTAAATTTAAGAACTATGAAACAAACATATCCTTGCATTTACGCTTACACTCTCACAATGACACAATGATGTACAAATTCAAAGATAATGTATTCATTAAACTTATAGACAGGACTTGACCGAATTCTGTTATACTTATGCATACCAACCTGACAAAAATAATGTTAATAGGCCTTCTATATTACCGATTGTGGTGTAAAAGATAACAGAACAAAACATGTTAAAAACAAGAACAATCGTATGTATCGAAGTGGTCTTTCGGGACACCGAGACTATCTAAAAAAGGAACAATCCTGGAAAACCAGGACGTCTGGCAACCTTGCATCAGAGTATCTTTTATACAATAGAAATTTATTTTTTCTAGTCATCATAACATCGTAACATTTTTCTTAGTATTATTTTATAGGTATTGATAAAATGATAAATCAAAAGCGCCAGCTGCAATTCACTTTCTAGCTGTCAGTACCATATGTCCATTCGTAAGAAATTGGGGTTTAGTAGATTTTGCACCATTTGTCCTTTTGAAGAGAAACTGATCCACTGATAAGGTTATAAAAAAACTTGTATTTTATGTAGGGCTAACCTGTAAGCATTGGTACAGTTGGTTATTGGTAGTTTGCATGTATGAACACTTTCCCTATAAATTGTTTAAACTATGCCAGTGTTTTATCACACTCTGGTAATGTACTCCCAGGAGTTTGTGGAAGGGGGATTTCAGGGAGTATGCAACATTGAGTTGTATCATTTAAAATTATTTAATTAATTTTAAGTCTGATAAAAAAAAAAGATGACATAGATTTTGACATGATGCCATGGTTTTCGTAATATCTTACCACTGAGGTTTTATTAAAATTTGGAAAAATTATTTATACTTTATAAGATAGTAGGTAGGCTATTTGTTTTATGAAAAGTTGGCCATGGCCTCGAAGAAATATGGGACTGGTGAAAGTTTGGGAAACACTGACATAGGCTCTCTACATATTTTATTTATTTATTTTCTGAAATCAATTTTTATCTTGTCAGTTATGTAATTATTGATATTAACTGGAGTTGCAGATTGTGTAGGTAGACGTACCAATGCATGATATGAATAATAAATAGTCCTTACAATTGATTTTTTCCTTAAGCAGCAGTTTTAAATAATTATCTCTTACAAAAGGTTATTTAAAAAAAATGTTGTGATTTATAATTATTTATTTTTAATGTTTTGATGAAATCTAGTCGACCTCTGTGGTCTTGGGGTAAAGTGCTCACCTCAGGACCCGATGTTTGTAGGTTTAAACCCAACCATGGTCGATGGATATTTCTCGAGCAATAAAAATCCATAGCACAGCATCCTTCGGAGGGAAAGTAAAGCTGTCAGTCACATGTCGATTGAAGTATGTAAAATAAATATAGGCCTATATATAAAAAACAAGTTTTTCAAAATCATACCTTATACCAATAAAATATAAGGTTTGGCATATACACCTGCAACATAGAATGCCTAACCTCACTAGCTCCTCCCGAGGATCCTGTCGAGCTCATGTTGGTCACGCTCGTGTACTATCATTATGTTGCAGGGGTAGATGCCATACCTTATATTTTATCAGCATAAAGTATATTTTTTAAAACTTCTTTCTAGTTATTTAAACTTGAATAGGATATGTTTAAACCAATAAGGTAAAGTACAAAATCTAGTTCAGATATAGATCCAGCATAGCTAATAGTCCTATATATCACCTGCAGTGGCAGGCAATTTAGGAAAATGTACTAAGGGCCAGTTTCATAGTCAGATTTATTACGCCTAAAGTGCGAGTCGATACTAAATCTGACTATGAAACTGGCCCTTAGTTTCAGCTTTATATCTCTAGGGAAAACCACGCTGGAAAAAGAGAGTATGCCGAATGAAAATGTTGGAAACGAAGTATGTGGGAAAAAGACCGCAAAGGAAGCCAAGAGATGGGAGGAGCAGATAACAGAAAGTGTTCAAGTGAGAGGAGAAGAATGGAAGAAATTAAAGGTGGAAGAGTGGTGGAAGGATAGAGGAAGATGGAGGCATTTTACTAAACTGACCCGGCCACGCGCTGGAAACAGTTGATGATGATGATGAAATGGCTGCACGGTGCACCACTTTATAGATTTAGCTCAAATTTAATAGAATGCGTTGACAGGCGATTTAGGAAATTGTTCAAAGTTTCAGCTTTTTAGCTCTATAAAAATGACTGAAAAAGTGATCGTCAGATTTAATGACAAGAGGCTGTGAATTAATAAAAGGCATAGAAGAACCCTGGAAGATATGTGAAAATACCTTTCCCAGCAAAGTTGATAGTCCCTTTTGCTCTCGCTCATAGAAATTATCATGTACTGATATAATCAGTTGGTTCAAAAAATTAACATTAAATACCCCAAATAAATAAAAAATAATAATATAATAATCTAGTTTTACAACACCAAATACCTTGCTGTATTGAATTGAAAATGGGACGTTGGATCTTTATTGATGGAAAGAAAGTAATATATAATAAATGTATGTGGTGTTTTCAAGATGACAATTTACTAGGTATATTAATATTATTTACATGCTTGAATAAACCTCATCTCCAACGTATTATGAATCAAGACGTCTTATGACCTTCATTAACAAGAATGGTGATTGTAATCACCGCCCCTCTCACTACCTGTTTTAGTTTGAACACAAATATGATAATTACTCTATTATTTATTATTATTATTATTTAATTATCATTATTGCTATCATTATCACATCTTACTACCCATTCGGGTTGTACACACTTATACTAATGTGTAATGATAGGGTGATTGTTAGATGAAATGAAGGACCTACAGTTTAACGTGGGACCCAAACCACGGTGGAGGCCTGGCATTCCATTACTCTAATGGGATATGGCTGAGAAAGGAAGCATTTTAGATGTAATCTACCTGCATTTTCATGGAAGGAGAGTGGGAATCAAATGAGAAAAACCACCCTCAGTAGACCAGACCGGGATTCAGAACCCCGATCTCCCCGCTGATCATCAGCAGGCCAGTCTAACATGAGAGTGACGCCTTAGACTATTCGACCACTGAAGTGTGTATAGTGATTGTAAAATAGTATAATAATTACAAGCACATACATCAGTTGTAGAAATAAATTATTATATTACTACCTACCTTATAATGCAGGGGTCTCCAAACTACAGCTCGTGTGCCATATCTGACCCACCCCAAGATTTTATCAAAAAAATGGTTTCCCTTTGTTATTTCTTAACCACACACTACATTTAAAATGTCCATTTCCTGTCTGCGCACGTGTACTTATTACTCTACCAATTCGGTTTCAAACGGAAATTATTGATCCTGAATCAGATGACATGCTGAAACACAAGTATGAAAAAGGAAATCTGAGCCAATTTCATAAATCTTTGCAGCACGAGCAGTTTTCGAATTTGAAGCAATTTGCTTGTGGAGTTATATCGGTTTTTAGTTAGACAACCTGTGTGAACAAAAATTCTCAAGACTGAAATATTAAGTATGTCAAGTCCAACAAATTTATTTGATAAGCATTTGAAGTTTATTCTAATAATGGTCACCTCAAGCTTGAAACCAAAGTTCAGCAATATTTTGAAATTAAAAAACCAGTTCCATCATTTTCATTAATCTTGTTGTGTAAAACTCCATGGTTTGTTAGTTACAATTGAAATCTCCCATTGCTATCCCTGAGTAAAATATATTATGAGTTTCTTTTTCTTGAAAATATGTAAAGTCTGTTCAGCGTAGGAATTGTTTTCTCAAAGGCCTTTTTCCCTACCAGAAATCTATTATATAGTAGGATATTGGTAGGAAAAAAGACCTTTCAGAGAGTAATTCCTACCGTGAATGGAGTATATGCCCTGTTGCCTTTATTTGTAATTGTTACATTTCTCTTTTGTTTTGAATAATGCTGATTTCCCCCAAAAGATAAAAATAAATGTTATTCATTCATTTATATATATATATTTTTTACTTTGGCCTGCAAAAATATGTGAAATATATTATGTGGCCTGCGTACCATCCCGCGACCTGTTGGCGTCGCAATGACCTTGATCAAACCTTTCCTTCTTCCTCTTGTGACATCTCGATTTTATTTTTTCTCACATGTTTTTCTTATACCATCATCATTATGGGGGTAAATCCTGATTTGTCTTGAAAAAAATTCGATACATAGATTTTTTTTCTATGTATAGAAACAATTTTTTTATGTAATATCACGGGGATTCACCAAAACTTTGATACATAAAGAATTTTGATATATGGCATAGCCCAGATAGGTAGGACACAATTTAAAAAAAACTTCATGGCATCAGCTTGCAATTGAGCCATAAAAACCGAGGGGACGTCTGTTAACAAATATAGTGCCAAATTCTGTGAATAGAGGGTGTCATGTGGTCAGCACAACAAACCCTATAGCCATTAATATAAGTTTTATATTGAGTTGACCCCGTTCCAGACCCATTGCTTCACATAAAATCTGGAAGCGCCAGGGATTGAACCCAGGACTTTTGACCACAGAGATGGTCATTAAAACACAATGCACACAAAAACTTTTGTATTCATCAGCTACCGCTCTTCCTTACGTGTTTTTATTAAAATAATATTAAGTTCTCATGTTAGTATTATTAACAATTTAAATATGTAAATACCACCTTAATATAACTGTGTTAGAATAAGTGAAAAATGCTATGAATGAACAAAGTTGTTAAATTATCATTAAGTGTGATTTAAATAAATGTTATTTAGGTATGGCGAAAGTTATTGGTAACATATGAAATTGTATTGTAGTGTTAGCTTTCAAAGAACATAACTTTAGTTATTTCAAACTTTAGTACCAACAATCATCATTATTAATGTTTAGTTATATAAAGCCTAGTAAAGCTATAAAGTTGGATAGAGTAGAGCTGAGAAAAGTACAGTAGGTAAAATATCTTGGAAGCGTGATTGAGATGAAAGGTGGAAGTAGAGATTATCTAATGAGAAGAGGACAGCAGGGAGAGCTGTTTTATAGGTGTGTAAGATACCTACTATGGAGAAGAGAAGTGTTGTACAGGGCATACTTTGTACCCATTGTTCCACATGCAGCAGAAACAAGGAAAGTGGAGGCCATGGGAATGAAGTTTGTGAGGAGCGTGTTAGCCATCACAAGGAGAAACAAGATTATGAATGAAGTTATTCAGGAAATAGGGGAGGTAGAGAGAGTACATCAGATAGTAGAGGAAGCAAGAGTGGGATGGCATGTAATGAGGATGGAGAAGGAAAGAATGCTAAAGAAAATGATGGAAATGAAGTATGTAGGAAAACAACTGCAAGGGAGGCCAAGAAAAAGATGGGATGGGCAGATAACAGAAAGTGTGCAAGTGGGATGAGAAGAATGGTTGAAGGATAGAGGAAGATACAGGCATTTTACTAAACTGACCCAGTCACAAGCTGGAAACAGTTGATGATGCTAAGTTGTAAAAATAAACAATTAGCTTGTCTCACCAATGGTAGTTGGTTGCTCATTCATGTAGTGCCCTTGATGCATGTAATATATACAACATATCAGGGTTGGATCGTACCAGAAAATGGATCTTATAAAGCATGGTAGACATAAGGTTTATTTATTCCATCAAAGGGTGTAGAAAGCTTTTTTTCCACAGGGGTTCACTAGAAAAATACCTTTAGCCTATTAAAATTTGTATATGTATATATGACCCCCTATGGGGTTACATCAAATTTCAGGTGGAGTGAGGGGGGAGGAGAGTCAGAAGTGAGTAACTCCAAATTTGGCTAGGCTTGACAATGCAAGGGCACAGGAATCTTTAAGGTTCCTTGACACTTTAGCTTGTTTTTTAGTGATCGGTTTAGAGCTTTAGAAAGTTAGTTAAATAAAAAATTACTGTGTCTTACTACCCGTTTGGGTTATACGCTAAAATCAAATTAAACTTTGTTATTGATTAATTAATATAATTAGTCAATTGAGCCATAGAATTTCCAACAGACAAGCCACCATTGGCAATCACACTACATAATATTTATTCAATTATAGAATGAAATTGATAAAAATTAGAAATGGGGTCAAATCTAAATCTTTCTTTCGAATCTCCAATCCAAATTCAAATCCTTAAAAATATTCAATTTAGGTTAAGTGAAAATTAGAGTTGGGTTGAATCTGCTATTTTAAGAATCCAATCTCGAATTTACCTTCAAATCTGAATCCAAATCTTGGAAAAAATTATGAACATGAAGAGGAAATATATATAGAATAATATAGAATACAAAGAGTAACTAAATATTAACATTCTTTTTTATAATCCATTCATCATAACATGTATATATTAAATTAAGTGTTAAATTACTGGTCTGGTTAAGTCAATCCTATAATTGTAAGGCTATGGCCACGCTTGCAACCTTGGCGCTGCAACCAGGTCACATGGAATGCTTTTTGTTGCTACTGGCAACGCTTGCGACCTGGTCGCCGCGTTTTATGACCAGTTTTCATGGTACCAAAGCGTGAAGATATGTTATTAGGCATAGTAGTATGAAGAAGAAACGTAAATCTAGATAATACGACATACTTATGGACAGACTTGTAAAAAACCTGAGAACACACCCCTATTTGATTATAATGTTTTCGGTGTCATGTATAAAATGCAATTTATCACTATGTTCACAGTATTTAAAAAATATTATTTGCCAAGTGGAATTAATTACTATGATTGGAAACAACCTTTGCACTCCAAGCCCTTGCCAAGCATTTCAATCTATTGTTTGTATACTGTATATTGTATGATTTTATTATTTTATTTATGCTAATTAATAAAAATGTTCTTACCTTGTTCATTTCTTTCTTCATTGTTTAATTTACCCCAACCCTCCACTGTTGCAACTGCAACCTCTATCCAGAGCTTGGATTTAACATCCCTGTTTGCACTTCATTTATAAATAAATAGCTTGTTATCAAACATTGCTAAGTACCGTACTCTACCGAGTTTCAAACTCCAGACGGGCGGGAAATACTGGGCGGTTTGCAAGAAAGTTAGTGAAAATGTTTAGTGGAAGAGTGATAGCGTGGTACCGAACATCTTGTCGGTCGACATTTTAACCTAGGATGGCAAAAGAAAACCCACACAAGTGTCCAGTGTTGTCAGGACAGGCTGCGAAACGAACGCAAGTGTGGCCACCTCCATAAAAAATAAAGGCGAGCGTATCTGTCGTTGCGATCTGAAAACGCTCACGAAAGCATTTTAAAATCTGTCGCTGACGCTGGTCACCAAGTGTGGCCACCCTCATAAGAATCAATGTAATACACTACTGCGACCTGGTCATGACGACCTGGTCATGACGACCAGGTCGCAAGTGTGGCCATAGCCTAATTAGTTAAGAATCACCAATAAGAAGTATTAGCGCTCTAAAATAAATTTCACTTGAAAAATTTATTTTAAATTTATTAGAAAAACGTATACTAAAAAAAACACAATTTTTTTTAAAGTCTCGAATCCAAAATTTACTCAAATCCTCGAATATCAAATATCCTGAAGGATTTGAGTGCCCATCCCTAGTGAAAATACTTAAAACTAAATTTAAAAAAAGTTCTTCAAGGCTTGGTGCTATTTTGTTTGTCATTACCTCATAAACAATAAATAAAAGACCTTTTTAGTAAATTAATTGTATCAATTCAATTTTGTCCTTTTTGTAATCTCTCACTACACAAGTCAATATAATTCCTTTTACCAAATGCTTAAAATTGTTATACAGTGAAATCTCTTATTAGTGGACCGCTTCTGGGCCCAAAAATATGTCTATTATTTAGAAAAACGTATACTAAAAAAAAACACAATATGGCTTTAACAATGAAAAATTGTATTTGTTCGTTTTATGTGTGTCCATCCACTTTTCCTGTACCTTCTTCCAAATATAATAAAATTACATCATAACGCACACAGTTTAATATAAACCTGTCATATCCTGTGGATATTCTACAACAATCTGATTACTGCTTTGTGCAATATTGCATGCAGGATAATTATGACAAGTGAATAAATACTGTACATAGCTTGTTGTACAGATTACATTGTACACAAAACAATACGCAAATGAAATGAAATGTGAGGAATAGGCCTTCTGTACTTTAGGCTTATATATGTGTGCAAAAGCACAGATTAAACTGACAGGACATCCCCCGCTGAAAGGGAAGGAGGTAAAGACCTTGAAGTACTCTATTAATTATTATGTACTGGCTATTTCAGAAACTTTCCCCAGAGGGTGAAGGATTGCTCACATAACATGTGAGACAATGGCATTCCTGACATTACTAAAGTAAAATAATGTATATGAACTGGTATTTTCAATTTTTGTCCACTATTTGGAGATTTTTATGTATACATATGCGTCGTTAGTGGTGTCAGTGTCCATTATACAGAAAGTTCGTTATTGGGAAGTTTTTCCACTGTAAGAACCATTGTTATTTTGCCGGGGAGATTTAAAATGTCTGTTATAATGAGGAATCCGCTATTTAGAGGTGTCTGTTAAGGGAGATTTCACTGTATCAAGTCTAGATCTTCATAATTGTATTCGAGATGCTTTATTTTTTTGAGATCTTTACGATTCTCGAATATCTAGAATATCATAGTATTTGAGTGTCCCATTGCTAATAAATTAAGGAAATATAAACAAATGAGAAAAAAAATGGAGTGAAGAAAGCTCATCTAGGGAGTGAGGGAACATGGAGAGAACCCAATGTACAAGATGTTCCACCTGTTCCTCCTTAGTATACAAGTTTGGATTAGTAACTAAACTATTAAAGGTAGGTCACAAACCCATATTTACCATTAGCTTAGATTAGTAGTTTCCAACCTTTTTCGGACTGCGACCCCAATTTTGGTCTCTTGAGATTGCCTGACCCATTTGTGTTTAGATCCTAGATTTTAAGTGATACAAAATGATTATGTAACTATTATCAAATGTATCACTCACTTTTACTAAACAAGTTAAAAAACAAAGTGTATTGATAGCATAAACAATGTCAAAAGAAACAAAACATCAGCTGCAAAGTTAGTGGGATTTTTGAGCCTGATGCACATAGTTTATTAAACCTTAGCACTTGTGAAGAAATAACCAACCTGAGATTCGGCTCTACATTAAGCTGATTCTTATATTTAGTTTTAATGGCAGCCACAGCATAAAATCTGCTTTCACAGAGATAGGATGTGGAAAACGGCAAGAGAACTCCTACAGCTTTTGCACTCATTGTTGGATACTCACTGTGTGAGCTAACATGTTTTAAAATTGTATTCCACTTTGCGATCCGAGGACAGGTCTATCAGTTTAACTTGTTCAATAATTGGCAGCCTTTTTCTTGCTTTCACAGAAAAAGGATTTTGCACCCATTTATTTTAACTGACATCATCAACAGATTCCTTAAAATATTTTTTGAATCCTAATTTTAGCAATTTGAGGTGGTTGGTGATAAAAAAAATGTGTTAAAATCATGCCGCACGTTATCATGTTCTTCAAGAGTTTTGTTCAGTCTTAGGAACATGTCAAGAAAACGTTCTTCAACATTAGCTAGCCATAGATCCAATTTACCAATAAGAGCGCTCACCTTATCACTGAAGTGAAAATGTTCGATCCAGACCTATGTGTTGACGTCTTTAAAATGTTAAGTCTTTCAAATATATCAGCACGATACGCTAGTTTGCAAAAGAAACTGTTCTCATTGATCTCATTTTTATTCCCAGGATAGTCACTGTCTTTGAGGTAAAGAATAATCTCATCCTTTAGTTCAAACACCCTTGCAAGCCCTTTCCCGCATGAACACCAGCGTGCAGCAGAGTAGTATAAGAAAGCACTGTGTTCAGCCACTGTTCCCTTGCATAAAGCAGTAAACAAACGTGATTCAGTTGGTCTTGTCTTAATGTAGTTCACTATTTTAATGATGGAACTAAAGACTACACTTAGTTCTGTTCTCATGTTTCTTGATGTAAGCAACTCCTTGTGGATCATACAGTGAGTCCAGATGGCGTTGGGAGCCTTCGCTTTCAAGAGAGATTGTAAACAACTCCTTTCTCCAGATATGGCAGAAGCACCATCATTCCAACAAAATTTTCCCACTTCATCTCACTTGATGTTAAAAACCGTCTAGAATTCTGAAAATTCTCTTCTCAGAATTGGCTTGCGGAACAATAGGTCCTCTTTGACAAATCTGTTATTGATATACTGAACATAAGCTATAGGTGGACATCCTTCATTGAGTCAGTGGCTTTGTCAACCTGTAATGCAAATTTTGACAATCCAAAGCTTTGGTCACCTGTTCTTGTATGTCTTGCGCCATGTTGGATATTTGTCTTCCCACTGTGTTATCTGCCAGAGAAATCTTTCGGACTAGATTTGTAGATGCTTTGTCAAACATTATTTCAGTGATTTCGACAGCAGCCGGCAAAACGAGTGTCTCTCTAACATGATGAGGCTTCTTACATTTTGCTATCATATATGCAACTTTCTATGATGCCAGAAGTCCCTTGGTAGGAATACTTGTCATGTTTATCATTGATTTGGTCTGTCCAGAATATTCTTAACTGTGTCGGGAAACATGCAGTCGGAATAAGATAACCAAAATGTTCTGTTTCTATTTGGATTTTGAACTTTGCTATAGTCATCAAAATCTTGTGAACGAGTATACACAGTACAAGGTTATAGTCATCACAAAATTTGCGACCCCTCCGAATTAAAACCGTGAACCCCAGGTTGGCAATCACTGGTTTAGATGGAAAGGAATAATGATAATAATCAATTTTTTTTATAAAGTCTTGTTGTTACCGATAAACATTCAGTGTAGATTATAAAATATACAAAAGGTTGTAAAAAAATTAGCTAACAAAATATACTAGAGTAAAATATGCAAATTGAAACAACATTAGACAGTAATTAGACATAATAGTGGTAGAAATGAAGCGTGCATAGAGAGAGGGGAAACCCAAATTGTTGGTTTGAAATTTCTTCAAAATACAATATAAATCTGTATTGTCAAGTTCATTGATTGGTAAAAGGGGTCCAATGTTGTGTCTGCCTCTCTTCCTCAAAACATAATGTACGCACAGCACACACACCTGTATTTTAATTATGATAACTTAATTATCTTCACTAACAGTACATTTTCCTTCAAAAGCGTTCACCATCTCTGTACTGATATCCCATAATTTTTGTGCAAACTCTGAATCTTGGGCTGCACGGCTTGGCGCACAGCGACAACAGTTGTTGAAGTACAGTCCGGTCACGTTATCTAGCTCTGGAGCCGTGGCACAATAAACAGTCGTGCTCGCTGCCTGTTGCTGTTATATCACACAAACATATTTATAGAAGCATTCAGACATTACTGCAAGCTAACACTTTACCCACACTGCACCTGGCCTAACACTTTACCCACACTGCACCTGGCCTAACACTTTACCCACACTGCACCTGGCATAACACTTTACCCATACTGCACCTGGCCTAACACTTTACCCACACTGCACCTGGCAAGGAGTAAAATCTAATCTCAATTTTGTGAGTCAGAGCTCAGCATTCCAGTCTATGTGCTGTGTGTATGTTACGGGTAAAGTCCGAAATTGGATAAAGTCGACATCCAAATTACCAGGATAATGTTGAATCAAAGGTGATTGAATATTATATTTTGAAGTTTATCCAGATAATCTTGACATTATCCAGCAGCACTTTGATACTGTCAAATTATAGGGTTGAGGTTAGGTTAGTTAGGTTAGATTAGTTAGGTTAGGTTAGTTGAGTTTAGGCTAGGTTAGTTTAGTTCAGGTTAGGTTGAGTGAGTGGAAAATAAAGCATCAAAATGGGGCATTTTGAATGTTAGTGCATTGCCACAATTCAATTTCAGGTTCCAGATCAAAATAACATTCCAAAATATAATACGTATTGAAAAGTGCTTAGTTTTACAAATAGTATTCAATGCTACCCAAGTAATGATGGCTAATTTCAAGATTATTCGGATAAGGTCGTAAATGAGACAAATTACTTTCTATTTCTGACTTTATTCACTGCACTTGGTTAATACTGACATCTCCCGGCTAATTTCAACATTATCCAGATTTCGCACATTACCAATAACATATATACAGTTGATAATCAAATATTAACCAATCCTCCATTTGACCTGGATTGATTGTTATTCGTATAGTGGGAGATTGGTAGACTCACAAGACAAGATTTTAAATATGACCCAAAGAAGTTAACAATGACCTAACTCAACAAATAACAAACTATTCAAACAATTTTATTTTCAACTCTTGAATCACCCATGCCGTTATCCCACACCTGAAAATTGATTTTTTTAAATTTGTGAATAAAACAAAGAAAAATAATAAATGGAAGCATTAAATTCAAGTTATAAATCATATGTACAGTAAATACATCATGTGTTTTATGATGTGTTGTGAGTCAATACTATTACACACGTTATTTGCTTTTAAATGTTAGTACTATATTTTTAATAAAGTCTTTTAGTGGGAAATTTTTTTTCTCTATAAAATCAACTATCCAGATTTTCGATATTACTGACTAACCTAGCTCCTAATTCTTAATTAGTCCAAATAGTTGGGGTTCTACTGTAAATCAAAATTTTATTGATTTATGATGAGACAAAAAATTATTTAATATAATATAAATGGTTTTATTTGTTTATGAATACTGGTACTAATTTTAAATGGTTTAGGAAAACAATCAATACATGGAAAGTAGCTGTACTGCATCGCGCTACAAGTTGTAGACCCAATTCAAACTTTCATGTGGCAGAACTTGCCTGCTGACTCTTTCTTTATTAGTTGCATGTATTTTAGTAAGGAAAACTTTTGAAAAATTGGAACCAATGGTCGCATGGTCTAAAACAGTGTTTCCCAAAATTTCACACCAGGGCCTGGATTCACTAACAGGAGCAAATAGTTGCGCCGGCGCAAGTTTGAAAGATGTGCTCAAATCCTTATTCACTAAAAGAAGCAGGCGCAATTTGAGAGCAAAGTTGCGCCTTTTATTTGCCACCACTCCAGAGTAGGCGCAACTATTAAAATCATGATTGTCACTTCAATAAATTTAAATGGCGGCATATTATCGTTATGGCTTAAAATACAATAATTAGTTAACTGTACTCCAATTAATAATAAAGAAATTAAAATAACAGACGTTTGTCAAGCACAAAATTTGTTTCAATTTAGATAGTGGTAACAAAGCAATTACTTACCTTTTATTGTTGAAATCTTACATTCAAGCAACGTAATGGCATTTATTGCATTATTACAAAACAAAACGTCAAACGAAACCACGAACTGTGTAATCTTTGTCTAGATCCAAAGAGGTTTGTATTCCTCCAAATCCAAAGACATCGCGTCAGTAAATATGGTGGTTAGTATAGCTTTAAAATAAATTTTAAAGTTTCTATAAATGTTTTCTTAATGGAACTTAAGCTTTAAACTAATAATATTAATAAATACTAAATAATATACTAATATTGGTTTTGTAAAGCACCCACAAAGAGGCCGTTTCTAATTTTATTGCTAGTCTACAAGCAAAATATTTAGAAATCCTTGTATTTGCTGTCATTTTCATTAGAGATTTAAAATAAAGTAGCCTTGACTTTGAAAGGAAATTCTTCACAAGGATTGGTCGAAACAGCACAATTGATGACGTTTATGGTGACGTCACCATAATCTTGCCACCAGTTTGCGCCTTGTTTAGTGAATACGGAAATGGAGCAAATAAATAAGGCGCATCTTGGGGAGCATCTTGGGCGCAAAGTTGCGCCATTTCTATACTTGCGCCGGAGCAGATTTGCTCCCGTTAGTGAATCCAGGCCCAGTCGTGTACCACTTTCGAGGTCATGGCCTAACCAAGCTACCCCTCCCAGCACTTCATAAATAAAAAGAAAACTAATCATTGCTATGTTGTAAAGTATAAAGGCCACAGCCACCGGACTGGACTTTACTTGACATGACCGGACTATGTGAATATGCGCCACAGCAAACAGACTTGAGTTGACTGTGTGGTATAAAACATCTCAGTTTATTCTGCATTTCTCTCAGCATAAATATGAATTCCGGGCAACGGTTATTGGATTTAAGTTCTAAATTCAATTCAGATGAAGAATTTTTGGATTGCTGTGCATTGGTGATATCGAATAGGAAGAGATGATATTAATGATATTAGAACAGTTTATAAAATATAATTTTATTATTTGAGAACTTATTTTTAAGAAGAATATAGAGACACTTTAAATATAATTGTAAATACTTTAAATAAAATTTTACATATGAAAATGGTAGACATACGGTATTTAAACAACTGCTCGCGTGGTGGAGATAGTGTTGTTAAGAGTGGTGGGGGAAACAGACTCAAGTTAGTTTTCCAATTGGGACCATACATGACCTGACTACAGTTGGCAGATTATGTCAAGTCCAGTCAAGTCTGGTCGCAGTGGCGCCTAGACAATAAATAAATATTCCATGGAAAATCACACTGGACTCCAGTCATGTTAAGTAAAGTCCAGTCCGGTGGCTGTGGTGCCGCACCTTAAAAGGACATCCTAAATTTTAATAAAACATTAGTGGTGAGCTCAACAAAACCATAAAAAAGGGTAATGAAAGTTTTATAAATGTCCACCCAAGTCAAAATCTGCGTTATTTGTTTATCAAACTTAAAACTATTGTAAAATATATTCTGATTAATACAACTTATTAGGACTTTGCATATGTCCTGAAATACTTTGTGTACCTTTAGGGTGCGCATACCACAGTTTGGGAAACCCTGGTATAAGGCAAGGTCTCGCAACAGATTAGAATGTCAATGATTGGGGGATTCAAGTTTGAATTCCAGTCTGGTGTACCAAGGGTGATTTTTTCCTAAATGGTTTTCCTCCTTCCCTACAAGCAAATGTGGGTACATCTAAATCACATTAGTGGAGATGTTTGAACACCACGAAAAAGTGGTAAAAACCAAAGCACAGCACAAAAAAAAACACTTACCAGAGACTTGGTGAAGGGGCGGGCGATTGCAAAAAGCATTCTGTAAGGCCACCAGTAGCGACTAAGATCAGAGCTGACCAAATTCCCTGGATGGAGTGAGTTGACGTACACCCCTTTGTCCTTCCAGCGCTTAGCGAGCTCGTTAGCAAACAGTACATTGCATAGTTTGGAGTTGTTGTAAAGCCATCAACGCCCAATACGCCCGAGAAGTTGGAGGAGACAGTGTCTCTTGGCTTAGTGATGTAGAACTCAAGTTGGAAAACCTGGTATAAAATGGCATTACCTTGTAGTTTAGATAAAATGAGAGGGAAATATTGTGGTTGTTAAAAACTGATTTAAATATCGAGATTTATAAAAAAAATATTCTGATACAAGAGAATCTTATATAGGTTACATAAATATAGTACAAGGAAATATTGCGCTAACCAAAATAAAACTAATCATTGTTTTAAGCATCTTTAAGAAATTGCAAATAAGTTTTTGATACAAGGATGTATTAAATACTAATATAAATCCAGTATAAGAAAAAAAGTTTATAGGGTGTAATTAGGCAGACTGGATAGAATCAGCTCAAGATAGAAAGAGGTGGCGTGCTTTTATAAGTGCTATAATAAGCTTTCGAGTTCCTAACGCCATATAGATTAAGTAAGTCTTAAGAGGAAAATTATTTGTCAAAATTATGATTAAATAGTTTTTATAGGGATTGAAAAAATAATAATTTTCCCGATACAAATATATGAAGAAAAATTATTTTCCAAAAAAATATATAAACAATGCTTTAGAGAAATTGAAAAAAATACATACATGATTTTTCTAATGCTAAGATGGAATAAGTTACCTGATAACAAAATATGATTGGAGGAATAATTGTATTGGGGAAAAATAATTATTGTTAGGATGTTTAATCTCCGTAGGGCCTACTTAGATTTTTTTTTTAACAAAAAGAAAACAAAAGTCATGATAGTTGTATTTCTTACCCATACAATATTGGTATATTAAAAGGTAACAATCTTCTACATAATAAGATAATCCAACTTTGGATCTAATTTTGTAAGTTCACTTTAACTATCATCTTACTATTCTTACTGCCACAGATCATTACTCCTATGCCTGCTACATCCAAAACTAACATCTTGTTTTCTCGCTCACTGCCTTCTCACTTCTTGACGTTAATATCTTATTGGTGACCTGGTGGTCTAGGGGTAAGGTGTCAGACTTCTGTGCTGGGGGTCCGGGGTTCAATCCCCGGTCCCGGCACAGATTTATCTGATTGCCAAACCCTTCCTTCACCTCTGACAAGACGTGTATTAATCACAACTTATGAATGTGTGGAATGCCAGGCTTTCACCGTGGTTCGGACTCCACGTTAAACTGTAGGTCCTCGATTTCATCTCACAATCACCCTACCATCACACATTAGCGTAAGTGCGTACAACCCGAATGGGTAGTAAGACGCGGTGCTAATAATAATAATATTTTATTATAATGATGTGCAGTAAAGGAGAAATCAATCAAATGAATATAGACCTAGAAGAAGTAAGGTTATAACAAATAATGAAGTTATACTACTCAGGAAGTAAAATAACCAAAGATAATAGAAGCAAGAAATATATTATAATTAGAATAGCACAGGCGAAGAAAGCTCATCATAACAAGAAGAGATTACTAACCTCGACTAGCATACACTTTGAAATCAATAAAAGGTTCCTAAAGGCAGTTTGGAGTGATGCGCTGTATGGATGTGAAACATGGACTATTGGCGCAACTGAAAAGAAACGATTACAGGCATTTGAAACGTGGTGCTACAAAATAATGTTGAAAGTATCATGGCTGGAGATGGTATCAAGTACAGAAGTGCTAAGGAAAGCAAATTAAGAAAGGAAACTTTGGAAAGGAATACAGCAAAGAGTTAACATGACAGGCCATACACTGAGACATGTTTTTTTGACAAAGATAATTATAGAAGAAGATGTGAAAGGGAGAAATTCAAGAGGGAGACAAAAACTGGAATACATGAATCAGATAGCAGATGGCAGAAGAAGATACAAAGAGTTAAAAAATTTGGCCCAGGATAGACAAAAGTGGAGAGCTGCAGCAAACCAATTGCAAGATTGATGACCTAATGATGATGATTAATGTGATAAAATATGTGTTATTGTTAGGGACATGCAAAAGGTGAGGTTATTTTTAGGGGAAAAGTGGTGCTATTTTTCTCAAAAAGCGGTATTATATGATGAAAGTGATGTTATTATTTATGTAAATATGAGTCATATTAAAAAAAAACTAGGATATACCTGTCTACATTTTTCGTTCATTATTGTGTATTTAACTATTTATTTACATATTCGGAGAAAAATCAAACAATAATAACATCGAAACATGTTGTCATAGAAGACTAAACAACTAACAAATAAGGAGAAGGGAATAAAAATAAAGAAGATTTAATTTTGCCAAACATGACCATCTGTATCAAGGGCCATATATATTAATGTCTTTGCTTGGACCTAGCATGAAATCTTTTAAAAGCTGAATACAAAGAATCGATCTATCAAAATTTAAGCAAAAAAACACCTTAAATTCATGTTATTTGTGTGAAAACAGTAGAATTCATGTAAAAATTCGCTTTATCACAAATGCAAATTTTTGCATGTCCCTAGTTATTGTTAAATATAAATTATGATCAGATCCACTATTTTACTAATCTGAATCTTCATACTAGCTATGAATCTCAAATTCAAATTTGAATCTTGGAGAAAATGATGTACATAAAAAAAAGTAGAAAAGAGAAATATAACTAATACAAATCTGTGCTACTCCGAAAGACGCGGCAATCCTAACCTTCCCCTATTTTATTCCCTCCAACCTCACTCAAGGTCACAATGTTTTTTTTATGGAAGCGCAACACTTGTAAGTTGACTTTTTTGTATTGTTAGTGTGGTAGTGTTTTTAGGCCTATGTGGATTTATTGCATAAAGTTGTCAAACAAAAGAAAACATAACAAGTTAAGCCTAAAACAGAAATGTTTATTTTAGACAGACTTGAGAAAGGCGAAACATTAATAAAACTAGCTACAAAGTATTTTGTAAGTAAGACTACTATTTATAATATAAATAAGATTGCCAAGAAGATAGGAAAGTGTTTCAAAGAACGAAATGAGGTCAGGAAATCGGAAAACTATGAAGAAACAAGCTGAAAACCCGGAAGCTTAATAAGCCTTATACACATACAGAAGCTTGTAGCTCTTTACCAGCTAGTCTCAAATTGTCATCCTGGAAATACTTACCACCAGATGATGGTAAAACATTGGCCGAAGAAGAAACATCAACAAATGAAGAGAATACATTTATGTTCATGACTCAACTTGAATCTCTTGCATCTACAGAAACTTACAATAATTCAACCGCACAAATTAAACAGTAGATAAATTGTGAAGATGATGCAATGCAAGATGCAATGAGAAGTTGACAGACATGGAAATTGTGCTAAGAAGACGGATGAAGAGGAATAAGATAAAATAGTAAATGAGCTCTGCAGAAGAACTTAATACCTTTAACTTCTTTTTTTTTTTTACTATGGCTAATGACAATCAACTTCAACCTAAATAACTATTACATTTAATATTTATTTGTGATAAAGCTTTTGTAACTCAAAAGCAAAAACAAATTACTAATTATTTTAAGCCAAACCAATAAAACATGTGAGAATCAATTTACAAATAATAATGTATGAATTAGTTCTAAGATAATTTTGTGCTTTGTATTTTTTTTTTATCATTCCTCAATAATTTGAACACCCTTGACCATTTTAGGTTCAGATTATTAAGACCACTGTGTAGTAACTAGATGTTAGTATTTTTTTATAATGCAATCAATATAACAATCAAACTTTAGTTAAGTGTTAAATCTAGAACTGACACAACATCCATCCCCCAGTTGTTAATTCATTACTGTGAACGAAGATACCCTCATTTCAACAACAATACATTTTTTAGCCATTTCAGGAATCAAACTCCGGACACTTAGCTTAGTCAACAGACACGCTACCAACTTAGCTACTTAAGGTGTCGAACTGTTAAATTAATGTTCTAGGGTTTGTTTGTTAAGTTTGTCCTATAAAAAGGTTAGGGATGAACTATCAATAAGCAGTATAAGAGCTCTAAAACAATTTAAATTCAAAATTTGAAATTAAAAAAAACATTTCAAATATTCTAATCTCAAATATCCTTAGACATTTTAAGGCTCCATCACTACTACAAATTAATTATGTTGCTCCTTTTACATGCAACCCGCTTCAATGGTCAAATGGATTAAGGCATCAATCTTGCAATAGAATGGACTAATGATGACGGGGAGTCCATGGTTTGAATCCCGGTGGGGTATAATAAGGTTGGGGTTTTCTAGAGCTGGGCTGACCAGCTATTTTGCCGACCAATGCCAATCATTTGTTGCCGATTAGGCCGATCACTGATGCCGATTATTTTTGTTTTCAATTTTAATAAGTGTATAAAGTAAAATGACCCTTAAAGCAAAAAAAAAAGTTACTTTTACTAGTTTTATAATGTCCAATATAGTTTTGTTTTAGTAACATTTAAATAGAAACTTTTAAAATGTAAAGGTTGTTTAATTATTATTTTATATTGTTATTGTTAGGACAAGTGAACCTGTCATTTAACAAAAACAAATCACATTAATAAATAGCAAATCTACAGGTACATGTTAGATAATTAAAATATGATTTCACATTTATGATTAAATAGGCCTACTGACCCTTTCATTAGACAAAGACAAATCATAATCAGCAAATTTAAATTTAATTTTAATGATAAAAAATAATCAAGGCACACATATTTTTGCACACAAGGAGAATAGGCCTACATCTATTTTGTTTTTAGATGAAATAGGAATTTTTACATCCAATGTCTATTAAAATATGGCTTCAATATTAAACAATTTTTAACAATCGTAATATTTTTGTGAATTGTGATTTAGATATATCATAACATAGGTTTTTGTGATTCTACAAAGCATTCCATCATAATTTAACTACTAAATATTAATATCGTATAGAAATAAGTGGTTTCTTAAAAAAAAGTATAATAAAAAGGCATCACCATTTTTAAACAGTAATCCGATCTTTTTATTAACAATTTAAATAATCTTAATGAAAAATAACATTGTTTTAACTACATTTAAATAAAAACTACCTTTAGAAAATCGAATGAACGGTGAACGGGTCAAAATGAACGGATCATTGAACTGAACCAGATACAATGAATCGTTCATTTAAAAGAACGATTTTGCCCATCTCTACTTCAATATGATAAAATAAATAATAAATAACATAATGTGCAACGAAAGTTATTTTTCGTGGTTTTTTTAAGAAATACTTTAAAACTTATTTTAATTTACTTTTAACTATTAAAGAAAATGTAAAATTTAAATATTAATATATATTAATTCAATTCATATTGAAATATGAGCGAAACAAATTCCCTGCCAGCGGAAAGTTTTGTACTTGCATTAAAATAAAAACGGTTTCCATTTAAAACAAAATGTGCGCATGTGCGAGATTATTACGTCCGATGTTTCATTTTTTGGGCATCTTTAACAAATCTAAATAAAACAACACCAATCTACTAATATTTTATTTTATGATTATTAGATTTGTTACTTGTGAGTATTTTTATTTCCAATAACGTGCATAAATTGGAAAAAGACCTATGGTAAATATATTTATTTTGATATATTTTGTTTGGAATGTTGGATGTGCTGTTTATTTCAAACCTAAGTCGCTAAGAACAAGCTAATTATTCAAAGATCACATACGAGAGAACAGAGATAAAATATTATTTTTTTAGGATTTAAAATATACCCACACATTTTGAATAATCGGCATAAATAATTGGAGATTCAAACACCGATCATCGGAATCGCCGGTTAAGTGATAATTGGCCGATGATCGGATTAATAATTGGCATCGACCCAGCCCTAGGGTTTTCCTCTCTACTTCAACACAAATGCGTCTCTAAACTCAACCTTTCTCATCCGTAACACATCAGTGTAATTAGTACATATGTTCATAGCGCAAACACGTAGTAAAACGCGAATCTAAATTATAATAATAAATTTTACCTGTGAGATTCTGAGGATACTACAACCACTCTTGAACCGGAGACAAGAACGGATTCAAGTTGTAGAGTCAAATAAAAATGTCCCAGATGGTTGACTTGGAAGAGAGTTTCATAGTTGTCGTCAGTGAGACAGAACGCCATGCCAAACACACCAGCATTCAGTATCAATATGTCAACTTTGCTGAGATGGAAAAAAAAGGCACAAGAAATTTTAGAGTATTCTGGACAATTAGCTATAGTATGATTTTCATAAGAACCTTTTGGAAAAAAAAAGACTTTTTTTGCAGTAAACATTCATAACATTTACCTATTTGTATATTACTAGATTATTTCTAAGCACTGATGATATCTATCAAAAGGGACAGTTCCATGACTTTGACAAATAAACATGAAAGTACACCAAGTAGATCTTCTAGCAATCCTTTCCTTATGCCAAGTTGACTGTATTCAGTACAAAGAACATTATAGAAAAGCAACCCTCTTCAAGGATAGCTTAAAAAAAAATTCTGGTACTAAAACGATAGCCAAAAGAAACACTAAATTGACTAAACATTTAGCTAACTTATAAAATCGCTTCCTGTTGTTTATTTAAAAATATATGTATATATTTGAGGCCTTTGGTAAAAAAAAAATGTAATGCACAAAACAGAACATTAAAAATACATAGTTAATCAATAATTATTGTCATAAAAAATTCCTATGAACTATAAAAAAACTAAAAACTTTAATCCTATGAATACTGTGTGTGTGTGTGTATATATATATATATACCTATAAATATAGGTATGTACTTTTTTTACATGAACAAAGTAGTCAGTCTCGTCTTGTATTTTATGAGGAGATGAAAAGGTCAGTGGGAACAATAATGGAAATAAGCAAACACTTGTACAATTTATTGTACATGTCCAGTGAAGTTTACAAGATGGAAAGGATCATTTAGCTATGGATCATATCAAGTGTCATGTTTGCAAATATTGAAAAACGACACCAGCAGGTCGAGCACGGATCTTTTCCTTTTGAGCGTCATATGCCATGACGGGCGTAAGCATGATAGCCATTTTCTGATGTGACGTCATAACTGCGATATTGGAACTGGATGTCATAACTGCTATGGCGTGTATGACGACGTGTACATTTTGAAGGGCGCTAGTGTGTGAATAGTGTGTGTTGGCAACCATGATAGATGGTTTAGCTATGTATATTAACCTAAAATATATTTATATTGGTTACAGTAGTGACCCTAAATTATAAAAAATACAATATAATGAATTTGATCAATTTTATGAGATGTAAAAAATAAATATTTTACTTATATAGTTATGAAAACTATATACGTTATAGATACAGTATCATAAAAAAGCTAGGAGCTAATGATTTAACAATAGGTCTATATTACATTCAGTTTTTTATTAAAAGTAGTAGTTATATAGCATATTAAATTTGCTTTACTTCCTCCTCTGAGCATGGGCAAAAGTAAATATTGATAGACCTAATCATCACTTTCTTAATGCATTCACAATAATTTGTATCCATTTCAGTAGCCATCAATTATCTATCAAATTGACCACAATTATAAGTGTGAGAGTGAATGGGAGTAACTTGTGGACTAGGCCTACAAATACGTTAGGTAATTATATTAATACAGCACTATTATTGTTACTTACCGATTGCATGAACGTAAAATAAATGAATTCTTCAGTTTGAACAGCCACATCACTCACTATATGTAATTATTTATAAAATATATTTGCTATGATTAAGACGTCCCTCTGAGTGGGGCTGAAAGTTATGACATGAATGACAGGAAAATGGCGGTGTCATCGATCGTGTGACGCCATTAAAAAGATCGATGCTCGCATTTCAGCCATATGCGATAGCGATGATGCGTCATAGAGATCTGTGCTCGCCGTGCTGAACAAAGGAATTGAATCTGAGATACTTGGCGCGCTAAGAAAAAGGTTCCTGTGTTTGATTTCCATGACAATGTGTCATTTTTCAAAATTTGTGAACAAAAAAAATATAAAAGTTAGTAAGGATATATAATTATTAATTATTTATGTGATCTTGATGTGTAAATATGCACGAATATGCCCACAGCAAATCAGCAAAAAATTCTCAAAATATTTATGATTTAAAAGTAAACTTACTTAAACCTTAGCTTATAATTCGTTGCAAACTTCTTGACAGAGTGTAACGATGATAAATTCAACTCCATGGCTTCACAATTTGTGTTTGTTCGCTCAGCCTTTATTTTATCAATTGAAGTCTGAGCTGATTCCATGTTGCGACAAGCAAATATGACCGTGCAGCCATGGAATGCTAAGGAACGAGCGGTTTCATAGCCTGGAATCATAACAGTAGACTGTAGTGTTGTGGGTTAAGGTTTAATTTTGTCAAACATATAATAAATTTTAAAAAAAGTGGAGAACTACTTCCAAATTGTGTTTTACTTGGGTTGATGAGCCTTTCAAAAAACTCAAATAATTAAGGAAATTTAAGATCCAAAACAATTTTATCTTTTCAAGTTTTAGTATGAGTTATATTTAGAGCCTCCTGGAAATATTGCTTTTAATGGTCTCTCATGATTATAGAAGTTTATCAAGTCTTCAAACAACTAATGGAATGTTTCCCTGATGAATACGATTAGGCCTAATCATATATTGGTCTTATTCAGTGGCAACAGTAAGTATTTGCAGTTTACAGGTGCGTGAGATATTTGGTGTGGAAAAAGAAGTACCATTGAAATGCAAAAGGATGCTGTAATGTGTGCAGCCAAAACATGGACAATGGATAAGAGTAATTCTAGGAAAGTAGAGGTGATGGGTATGAAGTTTATGAGGAGCATGTTGGGTGTCACCAGGAGGGATAGAATAAGAAACAAGGTTGTACGATAAAGAGAAGTACAGGGAATGAATGAGATGAATAAGCAAGAATGAGATAGTATTGCATGTCAAGAGAATGTAACCAGAGAGAGATTGCCGAAAAGAATGTTGGAGGTGAAGGGTACCAGAAGAAGGCCCCAAGGGAGACCAAGAAGTAGGTGGGAAGAAAATATTGCTAAGTGAGTGCAAGCAAGGGGAGAAGAGTGGACTGTAATGAGGGAGGAAGAATGGTGGAGTGATAAAGGAAGACGGTGGCAATTTACCAAAGTGACACCGACAAAGGCTGGAAACATTTTTAGATGATGATTTTTTTTATCACTGAGTCTTACTACCTGTTTAGGTTACATGCATATATGATAATTACTCTAATGGGATAGGGATAAGGTAGGAAGAATTTTAGAGGTAATCTACCTTGAGTTGCATGAAAAGAGAGTGGCATACTTTTAAGGGAAAAACCACCCTTAGTAGAGCCATCCAGGATTCGAACCCTGATTTCCCCATCATCAGCAGGCCAGTTTAACACGAGAGTGATGCCTTAGTCCAATGATGATGATGACAGAGTATTTACAACTATAATTAGTTGATCTCTAAATACCATTATATCTTATTATTACAGACTTTAGGGAACATGTACTATTATATGTTTATTTTTAAAGCTTTGTTATACTCGGTATAGTTATATTACATTAAAATTTGGTAGGAAGAATCTTTTAGAAAATACAAATATATTTTTTCGGTTAATATTAGTAACATTTCAGTATATTATTAGTGTTATTTTATATGTACTTTTATAATATCTATTAAAAGTGAGAGGTGAAGATAACATGATCTCATGTATGAATATATTAAAGTACTGAAGAACTAGTAATTTTACTAACTGCCAGATAAGATTGTTCCTATGAAAATTGGACTGAATCTACATATGTGTGCTATTTAAAGTGAAACATTTACTTTGCTATAATGCAAGTTCACAAAAAAAAAATTCTTATAGTTTCAGGTGTAAGGATTATCATTAATTATGTTTGAAAATGATTCAACAATCATTAAAAATGTGCATTTCTATTTTATTCATTAGGGATGTGCAAGAAACACCTTTTCAGTTCGAGACCATATTGAGACGAGAAAATGAAAAAATATCGAGATGCGAGAATGAGATGAGAATTTTTTTTATATAATATTAGTTATTGAAATTATTGAAAATCAAAATTGTACTTAATGACGCATTTAATGAAACACTTTCATGTTTAACAAACTAAGGTTATGGCTTGCCAATTTAGACTCATTTATGGGAAAAAATATATTAACTCCCAAATAAACCTTATATTTATTATAAAATAATGTTAAAGATATTAAGTTTTCACTTGGCTTAGTTAGGAAATTTATTAGGGCAGTTATTTTCATATTTCTTTTTTTTTTTTTTTTTTTTNTTGATCTAGAATTTTTGAGTCTCGCACAACCCTAGTATTCATAATGTTTATAAGACATTTGCTTGGTTAGGCATAAGTTCTGCTAGATTCGAGTTTTGTGGTATGTACATAAATTATATTATAATTTGTAAAGTTATAATATAAAAGTGAGTTAGAGATCACCCTGGACGTGAAACAAGAAAGCTTAGTGGTAAGCGCTTTGGCACACAAAGTCAACAGTATTCTACTTACCTATACCAGTGTTAGCTCCAGTGACTATGGCCAATTTCCCTGCCAAGTCTCGTCCATGCAATACCTGGAGAGCAGTGGTGGATCCATCGAAACGCTGCCTGAAGTCATAAGGGTGTTCCTTCTCCTCGGTAGCAAACGCTAGCCTTGGGTCTGTGTAAGTGGTGCGGCGGTTACTGTGATCCACATAGAACACTTTCCCATCCTCAGATACACATTTTTCCCAACCAAATGGCATATCTGCGGTAGATACAAAAGGGCTTCTCACTGCATCTGACAACCCGTTTGGGTTGTATGCATAATTGCATACATGCATTACAGTAATTACAGTGATGTGTTAAGGATGAGTAAGGTTGAATTTTATTTATTTTAGGTATTTAACGTGCATTTTCTGAACCAACTGATTATATCAATACACGAGAATTTCTATGAGCAAGAGAAAAAGCGCCTTTGCCGTGAAAGGTATTTTCACATAACTTTCAAGGTTTTTTTACATGCTACAATTGACATGGGACTGGAGGCTTTACTTCCCCTTCGAAGGAGGTTGTGCTTCATATATTTATTTCTCAAGAAAAATTTGTCAACCCCGGGCTGGGTTTGAACCCATGAACATCGGGTCCTGAAGCGATCACTTTACTCCAAAACCAGCAAGGTTGACAATAAGATTTTATTTAGAGAAAGTATACCCTTATTTGAATGGAAGAAGAGTGGAGAACCATTTAGTAAAAACTACCTTTAGTGCACCTGACCAGTATTTGAACCGTAATTTCGTTATCGGCAGTCTAGTCTACTGCAAGAGAAACACCTTTCGACCAGTGAAGCCTTAGTAAAAGTAATCTAATCTAATTTAAAGATGTAACAAATACTAACCTCCAGAAACCACCTTTTTCTTCCCTGTTCTCGGATGTGTCCATTGTGTTCCTTTAGTCGAATGACTGAAATTTTAGAGTCAAAATTAACTTTGAAAAACTTCAGAGGTTACAGTTAATAGACAGGGACCGAACTAATTTAATTTTATAAATATTAATGGCAATGTTTGTAATCCAGGTATTCTATATACTGCCAGAGTGGTTTTGGCAAAGTATGAAATATATTAGTTTTGCTGTTGTATTTCATAGTTTTCGTAGGAGATTTATAGAATAACCAGTCATTATATATTACTGACAGCAATAACTAACCTTACCTTACTACCCTATTCTAAAATAACCTAACCTGACCAAATTAAATCCTAGGAATTAGGTGAACCTGTAAGAAAACGGCGAAAGACTTACATAGAACAGCTGGATAAAAGAATTGATAGCATATTCCGGGACATCAAAAAGACAAGAGACTTGAAAATAAGTATGAAATACAACAGCAAAACTAGTTTATTTCATACTTTGCCAAAACCACTCTGGCATTACATGGAAAGCCTAGGCATTTTATAGAACGCTTGGATTTGACACATTGCTGGTTACATATATATATTAATGTTTATGAGTTTTCAAATCTGTATAATATAAGCTACTAGCTCTTTTTTAACATTCCATTCCTATTAAATATATAATAATATAACAATAGTGAATGTAATTATTTTTATAAACTTAGATACTGGAATGAGGCCCACTACATATTTATAACTTTAGGTCCATAGTCTGTAAGAAGAAATTTACTACACAGTAATCATTTACTTTGTCCATAGTATCTCAATTCTTAAATCTGTAAATCTGCAAATGTTGGCTTAATTTCAACTTTCTTAAGGTGTGTCATTACAAACAGCTACAGAGAACCAAACACAGGAGACAAATAAATTAGCTAACATTGTTGTAGGAATGTGAATTGAAATTAAATCCACAATGATATTATTTAAGGAAATTATCATCATTTTATAGCCTAAAGGATGTGAGTTTTGAAACTCTAGTATAATCTATTTTTAGTATGTATATTATGGTTTTTTTTAATCCAGTAAACTTATATATGAAAATATATATAAACTATACTTGGTAGTCTTAACAAAAAGTCTCTCTAGATATTTTTTTAAATATACTTTATTATTTGCTGAAATCATACATGGTCATTCAAGTTACAGAATAGGGGCCTACTCCTCCGATAAGTAGAGCTACCAACTAGATATTAGTAGACCTGCCATATAACCCAAGGACCTGTAAGATGGAGGGGTAAAGCAAGTCCAACCTTTTCCTTTCAGTCCTCCAAAAATATGTAGGGTACAGCCCTAATATAACCCTTCCAAATTAAAAATTAGGCCTATATGAGGATCTAAGAAAAAAACCTTTTTAATATGTTTACATTAATTCAAGGGAATTAAAACGTTCTTGGGGTGTATAAGTCGACTCTACAGTATTTTAAGTTCCTACCTTTACTGTAATAGCAATTTATAGAAAACTTGAATAATTTAAGGCTATCGTTATTTTAACTAAAAATATTTTTTAAACAAAAATTAAATCATGAAAATGTTCTCTGAAGCCATTCGTGATTCGTAAGGAAGTTAAAGTTGAGCCAAATTCTAAGGAGGGCTACACACTCTGGACTTATGGATCAGGACTCTGTGGATAGAGCACACTGTTACTGTGGAGTGTGGAGTCACTCTTCTTATTTAGTAGGCTTACGGACCTTAAAGATATTATGTAGTATGTAAACATGGGGCTTTATATGGAAAAGGATAGTTTGAATTTGTACTTGACATAATAAACACTTCCGTCAATCGTTGCTCTTTCTTCCCAACCGGGTGGGAGTTCATCTTCACTATCACTATCTGGCATGATTGCAGCCATTTTTAAAATAAATGAAGATTAATCGTTTAAAAAATAGTATTTTATTTTAATCTTCAAAAGTTACAATAACAATGACAGAGAATGACAGAAACTAAATAAGGCACAAGTCTTCCACGTCAAGAACCCTACAAGTTTTAAGCCAGTAAAAGAAATATCACTAATAGATATGTAGTTCTCAATAACTAGGGTCAGCGCTACCGATCACCATTCAATTCTCAATAACAATTTGACATCTGACTAGTGTATAGGGAACTATAAGTGTATAGGCTGTCAAGTATTCTTGAGAAGAGTACTTTACAAGCATACTTGGAACGCTTCTAAACTTAAGTTTATACGTGAAGCCGTTCTTCTAATAAGCTGTTTTATTATTGTTGCCTCACGTCTTAGCAACTGGTAAGTTACGATGAACAATCTATCTACGATATAAAGGTAATTCACTACCGGTGTGAATTCTATCTAACCTTTATTCTAGCAATTTTGGAAATTGTTCCAAAGACGTTCCTGCCCTCTTTTAGCGATATTATAGATACGAGTCTGGCTTCTATTTAGTTCCAATAATAAGGTATTTAAGTCAAAAAGCGCTAGTATCTCTGCATATTATTACGCGCGCATTTCAAACACTGTTTAGAAGATTGAACTACTAAGATTTCAGTTTCATTTTATGGTCATACGTAATATGATGAGCAGAGAAATTAATAATCAAGATGAACAAAAAAAGGAGTTTATTAGTAAATTACATACAATTATAATAATTTATTGCTCATAATTTTTAAACCATTTAAATTTGTTTAGCTATGTAATCAATATAATATTCTGTTTATTAAGCTTATCTCGGTATACTGTGTGTGTGTAGGGGTAGGGGTAAGGGACCTTATACACATTGTGTAGTATTTAAAATGGTTATACTACTATTAAAAATAAAATGTATTCAAAAATGAGGGCCAAAGGCAACAGTCTTATCAGCCAACTTACGACACCTGAGGGAATTAATGTTTGAATCCTATTGGATGACATTTTGAATGATTTGTCCGAATATTAAGAAAGTAAAAGCTATAATTATATTTAAAAGTGAAGGAGAAAATATATATTTTTTAAGTAGGCCTTCAATTGAATATATCTATATATAAGCACTATTGTAAAACATCTGAAATGATTGAGTACTCTTAAAAATTAATCAGTAGCCTGATATTGCTAAGTAAAAACAACGCTCGACTTTAAGACAAATTTTTGTCATATATATATAAAATTCACACTTTACACAACTCTTTATCTTCATTAATATTTAATCAGAAATGATCCACGTGCAATAGTGTTCGTTTAAATTCAAGATTTCTAGTCGACTGTACCACAGAGTTGATTGACATGTGATGCACGTTACATGGGAAAGCATTGAGAAGTGTTGCAGACGTTTATAAATTTTGAATTATTTATGAAGTGGTTTGATATATTTTAATATTGTTTTAAACAAAATATGTAGATGGAAGTTCTGACCAGTTAAAAAGTGTAAACTTTAGGTTTAAAGTGTTTTTTTTTTAAATAGTGTGATAACTTACATAAAACCCTATAAAAAAAACCACATTACCTTAAAATGTTCAGCTGTGACGCTATCAAAACATGACTTTATTTATTATTATTATTATTATTAGCACCGCGTCTTACTACCCGTTCGGGTTGACTTTATTTGATAGAGCAAGGCTAGATCTAGGTTTCTAACATTTTGCTTTAATTTCAGAAGCACAATTTTTCGCGTAAAGCGTTGCTGATTTATTTTTAAAAACACTTTAAATTCAAAATTTAAACTTTTTAACTGGTCAGAATCCTGCTGAAAATTCTCACTTATATTTTGTAGGCTCATGTCAGTGGTAGAGTGGTCTAAGGCGTCATTCGCACAATAGGCTGGACTGCCGATAACGGGAAGATTGGGGTTCGAATCCAAATCGGTTATATTGAGAGTGGTTTTTCTCTCCCTCTCCGGAAATTTGAGTACACTTTTTTTTAATTCAACCTTCCTCATCCCTAGTATAGTAGTAATTTAGTACATATGGATATAGCTCAAACGGGTAGTAATGCCGGGATCATGATCAACTTAACGTAACGTTCACTTTAAGTTAACTTAATGTATGTGTGATCACGATTCACGTAACTTAACGTAACAACTCAAGCCAAACATCTTCATTCTTGAGTATGATCTGTGATTTGTACTAGTTGTATAGTGATGATCTGTGAAT
>CABFWB010000537.1:163763-190455 GCA_902151455.1 Timema bartmani
AAAAAAAAAAAAAAAAAAAGGGAAAAGACAGGAGGAGAGATTCATTTTCAATAAATTGCAGTCCACTATACGGAAGTATATTTTTCGAGTCATTTCACTTGCCATAGAATATATAGCCAAGGTAGAGGGGATTCCCTCGTAGCTAAGGCGATTGAGAGATAAAGTCACGTGATGGGGGCAAAGGGGGCGAGGAAAGGAGAGAAGGAAGATAAAGATTAGGAACTAAAGGGGGACAAGAACTATTGAAGTAAAACTTGAAAATATCCACATGAAAAAAAAAATGTGTTTTACAAAGATTAATCACATTGATTGAGATAATAATCAATACAATGATTTATAACAGGGTATTTAAAAAAACCATTTGTTTCCCAATATCCCTCCATGCAAATTCAGGTAGCCTAAATTTAATCTAAATTATATTTCATAATTCTTACTTTATGAGTTTAGTTATATTTAACATAGTGTGTAGTCCCGATAGGTGCAAAAAAACTGCAAAGTGCAAAGTGCAAAAAAAGATAATATCATTAATTAAATTAATACCAATGAAGACAATATTTTAAGACCTCTTGCGTGCATCTACACTTAGCCTCACGCCTCAACTTCAGACCCGGAGCCTCACACCTCAAATTCAGATCTCATCACAGTTCTGCGAGCCTCCAACACGTTACCTCATCCCTCCCATTCAGACCTTCCTACAGTTCTGTGAGCCTCCAACACCTAGCCTCACGCCTCAACTTCAGATCTTGCCACAATTCTGCGAGCCTCCAACAAGTAGCCTCATACATCAACTTCAGACCTTGCCACAATTCTGCGAGCCTCCAACAAGTAGCCTCATACATCAACTTCAGACCTTGCCACAGTTCTGACAGCCTCCAACAAGTAACCTCATGCCTCAACTTCAGACCTTTCCACAGCTCTGAGAACCTCCAACAAGTAGCCTCACACCTCAAATTCAAACACTGCCACAGTTATGAGAGCCTCCAACAAGTAGCCTCACGCCTCAACTTCAGACCTTGCCATAGTTCTGAGAGCCTCCAGCAAGTATCCTAATGCCTAAACTTCAGACCTTGCCTCCAACAGTAGCCTCAGACCTTTCCACAGTTCTGAGAGCCTCCAACACGTAGCCTCAGACCTCAAATTCGAACATTGCCACAGTTATAAGAGCCTCCAACAAGTAGCCCCATGCCTAAACTTCAGACCTTGTCTCCAACACGTAGCCTCACACCTCAACTTCAGACCTTTCCACAGTTCTGAAAGCCCCCAACCAGTAGCCTCATGCCTCAACTTCAGACCTTTCCACAGTTCTGAGAGCGTCCAACACGTAGCCTCACACCTCAACTTCAGACCTTTCCACAGTTCTGAGAGCGTCCAACACGTAGCCTCACACCTCAACTTCAGACCTTTCCACAGTTCTGAGAGCCTCCAACACGTAGCCTCATGCCTCAGCTTCACCTTACCGACTAAGCTATGGTATCGGACAGTTGATTTTTTTTTTCTTCTTAACGTGCTCTTTGCAATTCACACTAGTGGAATAGGGACGAGTAAGAAACAATATAGAGAAACTAACCTGTAGTTGTTTGGAGGTAGAATGGGTGGGAAGGGGTGAAGGGCAACCACCTAAATACAACCCACCGGTATTCAAACTCTGACCTCCATATAACTAGCATATAAGACAAGGTTTGATTGGTGACCTAAGCGTGTCTGTGCGTGGAAAATTTGAGGTAAAGCTGTCATTAGTTCATATTTATTACATATAAAAGACTTTGTTACATTTTTATTACATTTTTTAAGTACGTTAGTTTTGACTAGTACTCTTAACTATTAAGGCAGGCACACATTTTTTGTATCACTTCGCACTGGCTGGTAAAAAAGTCCCAATTTTGGTATCTCCCCAAGTTTGATAGAAAAAAATATATAGAAATAAGCTGATTCAATGCGATATGGACAAGTGTCCACAACATAAAAGATACGCACCAATATGATTCAATGCGGAAAGATGTGAGCAAAAAAAAAGAAAAGCGTACCCTGTCGATACGACGTGATACGAACCGGTGTGATCCAACCTTAACCCTATTTTGGATCGTGACTACCTTAAAATATCCAATGATATTATATTTCTTACAAAAAATTCTCAATAAAGAAAATGTTCTTACACCAAGTGAAATTATAAGTTTTTTTTAAGGGCTATATCATGCAAAAGGGGGAATTTACGATGGGAAGAAACTTTCTTCAAATAGAAGGCGGGGGGGCATTAAGGGAGGCAAGGGGAGTATTCAAAGTGGACACATAGAGACAAACATGAAAACAACTCTCCCAAGTCCGAGGCAAGATTTGAATCCCTTAAAGGAGAGGGTAAAGTCGGCTTAGTCCATTGAACCATATCCGGTAAATCTTGGCCCGAGGCTTCCCAACAAATTGATTTAGCAGCTCCCTCGCAACCGAACCGACCGGTAGCAAAATAGGGACGATAACATTAAGGAAAACTGTACGCTCTCCCTTCTTTTACCCCTCGAAAACCCTCCCCACCCCCCAACCCCCACCCTCTCTCACCCTCGATTACATGTATGATTTGTTACTTTCAGGAAGCACTTGTGACCTGAACAGAACTATTTAGATTCTATTGGAGATACTTTCAATGCTCGCAACTGTTTGAATGTTGGTTCTCTGAAATAGTTATGCTTAAAATAATGACATGTTCCATCGGAGAAATAGTTAAAATTGTCACCGCTCTGCATCGGAAAAGTAGTTTGAATTACTCTCGTGTTGCATCGGCAAAGTAGTTTAAATTAGTTTTGATTAATTGGAGCAGTAGTTAAAACTACTATCGTGCTACATCGTAATAGGAGTTTAAATTAGTATCGTATCATATTGGAGCAAGAGTTAAATTTACCATCGTGTTGCTTTGAAATAGTAGTATAAATTAATATAATGTTATATTGGACCAGTAGTTAAAATTACCATCATGTTGCATAGAAATAATAATTTAAATTACTAAAGTGTTGTATTGGAACAAGAGTTAAAATGATCATCTTGTTGCGTAGGAGCGATTCGAAGTAACCCTTGAATGGTTTTTTTTTTACTCATGTAAATTTACAAATCCTACAGCGAAATTTATAAACTTCAATTTTTTAATGCAAAAAAACACAGAGGAAATGCATAATTTTAATGAGCACATATATATCTAGAATAGTTCATGTGATATTGTAGTGAGTTTCTGCACAGGGAATCCCCCTCCCCTTTCTTAAATTCCGATTGGTCAATTAACGAACAAAATAAATGGTCGTATCATGATAGTTTGAGTGAGAGGTTTAAAGATTTTTTTTCACTAACAGCCTAGGAAATACCTTGCATTTATTTTTCGAATTGCTCAGGGTAGTTATTCCCGAACTTTCGCCATTCACGTATCCCCTCGGGGCCATGGCCTAGCAAACGTACCCTTTATTACTGTTCATTAAAAAAAATAATATTAATAAATACCTGATTTATTTAAAGTATACAAAATTGGTCGTTTAGAATTTTAACAATGTTTGAGCTAAACAAACCCATGTCAAATGGAAAGAAAAGCTTATAAAAGTCCACGACGTTACGTCAAAACTTGCACCAAATGGTTTACTAGACCTACTGTCATTGAAAAATAGTTTATGATTAACGAAACTTGGTGGTGCATTACGTACCCTTCACGTTACGTGTACCACAGTTTAGGAAACACTGGTTTAGGTAACATCTTTATGTACCTATGAGAAACCTGTCACTTAGGCAAATTTAAGTGAAAAGGGGTGTCGTATCCAAAATATTGCAATGAAATATTCACACAAACTTTTTTAAATTGTTGCTATGAAGCGTTTTAAGGTGCGATGGAAGGGGACACGATAAAAGGCCAGTGTTTTTGAAGTTTTTATGGTGAAATTTTTTTTTGGCTAAAATAAAAAAATATCGCTTCAGTATAAACATAGAGTTTAATTTTCTTCACATGTTGAACTCAACAGTTCCTGAATATCTATCATGAGCATAGCGGTATTAGATGAGAAACCTTTTAAATCAGGAGAAAAAGTTTTCATTAAATTCCAGGACACCCATGAAAGATAGTCAAGAAAGTTTGAGGTCACCATGTGAAGAAAACTAAATTCTATGTTTGTACTAGAGCAATAATTTATTTATTTTGGCCAAAAAAAGTTTGGGCATAAAAACTGCAAAAATACTGGCTTTTTCTCGCATCATCTTCCATCCCACCTTAAACTGTCCTATTAATTGGGTCTACATTGCTACTTGTTTAATTGGCTATAGACTTTTTTTATAAGAATCTTAAATCTACTATTAGAAAAAAGTAGATCATGTCAATGTAGCTGATAAAAATATAGAAACTCTAAGAGCTTCACTCTATTTTTGCCTCTGATTCATAAGTTCATAGTTTCATCTCCTATCTGATGCATTGTGGGTGTTTTTTTAATCAAGTACTGTTTTACATTATACCCGTGGGTTTATTCTGCTGTATTTATACAACCATCTCATCCTATTCATTGCATCATAATAAATAGTGGTCCAACACTTTATCTCAGTCGGTAGCATATTTGTATACAGAGCTAATAAATAGTCCCGGATCGATTCCCGGCATGCTCAAAAAATCTATCATTGGTGAAATGTGGCTTTCCCCTTTCTCAATGATGAATTAACGGCCGAGGGACTGGTAGTTGTGTCTGCTCTAGATTCAAGTTAGTTTACAAGTCGTGTGCTGATATAATCAGTCAGTTCAGAAAGTGCACTTTAATTTAATGTTTCATTTTCAAAAGTACTTATGCCATATGAAAATTTATTAAATTTGTTTTCATTAAAAATTTATAGATTCAAAAAGAAAAAACAATGATTCATGAGGAAGCAAGGTTGTTTATTTATCAACAAAAGAATAATCCAAATAAAGTAAATTGCTCAGGAAATTAAAAACATTAGGGAAAAACACGTCAAATCATGTGATATGCAATTGCCACGTCTCAAAGATAGTATCAATAGCTATAAAATAACTCTAATAATAAAGTAAATGGTTATTAATGTTGACCGCACAAAAAAAAACTTTATATTTTTTAAAAGTTCCTTTATACTAAGATCTTGCTGTACTATGGATCAGTGGTGCAGGGGATGACAAAAGTTGTCAAATGGTAGAGGAATAAGTTAATCATCATTAAGTGTAAAGAATTTCCCTGTTGTCTTTCTTTATTTATGGGGCTGATTTCCCATTTTATGAGAAGGGTAATAAAACATAAAAGTATCAACATCCATCTGGTGGGAGTAGGCCTATACTATATACCTTAATTTTCTTACGAATGGACATTTGAAGCAACTTAAGGAAAATTCAAACCTATTTTTTGAGGTAAACTTTGAAAAGATGTTACTATATTATTAGTATTATTTTATAGCTATTGGTAATATTAATCAAAAGTGACAGCTGCAGATCACACGATTTGACGTATGAATACATGAAAGTAGATCTATATTAAATACTTAAACTTTTCTATCTGTCAGATAAAGACCCTTCCTATGAAAATTGAATTGTAACTTATTCAATTTTTATTTTAACCGAACAATGGCCTTGTTTTAGTCGCGAGAACATAACAAAAAGCAGTCAGAATGAAATAAGGATTCCGGCAATGTTTTCTTTTAGTGAACTTTATTTTACTTCTCGCCTCCATTTAGTTGGCAATGTCCACTGCGTACCCCTCTTGAACCCTTCCTGGGGTCATAAATCTCGCTCAATGGCTGGGAAGACCGGAACAGTTTAAAACAGCGGTCATATATATAAGAAAATATTGAACGCGGGAAGAAAAAGAAAAGAGGAGGAAGGTGGGTGGTGGGGGGGAGTGGGGGGCGGGGTAGAAAGAGGGGACCCTCCACCTAATAAAAGTTACGGCTCTTGGATGATATATACATCATCACGTGTCTCAGGAACAGATTGAAACTTTGTTATAAAGTCGCGTGTCTCTCCTTCTTTTTTTGTTTTTTTTTTTGTTTTGTTTACGGTGTGCTTTTCTTCCTGGAAGAAAATGAGTTTGTGGTTTTGGTACAACTGACATGAGCAAAGTTTTACTATCGTAGTTTTTATAATAACTAGTTCTAATCTATTTCGTTTTAAAGATAGTTCTGGCGGTTTTTTTTTATCATTTTTAATTTGTAGCATCTAAATTCAAATTTTCAGTAACATATTTTTACTATTTTCTTAATTGATTGTATAATATGCCTTGAAAATACGCTATTGACAGTGATTATATCAATATTTTGCCTTTTAGTCTAGTAGTAACATTCCTTTCTGATAATCTAGATTACTGTACATAAATCGTTACGTTTAGTATACAATTAAATAGCATACAACAATTAACACTAAACAATAGCGTATGCTATTTATTAGTGACCATCTTTGTGGTCTAGTGGTCACATTTCCTGGCTACATATCCTGAAACCCTGGGTTCTATCCCTGTCGCTTACAGATTTTCTGTGAAGCTGCGGGTCTAGAATGGTGTAAACTCAGCTTCTTGAAGAAAAATAAGGGATTAATTTAATAAAGAGTAGTGACTCCAGTCTAGAAAACTGAGATTAATGGCAGAAGGGCTAGTTGTGCTGACCACATGACACCTTCTATCCGCAAATGTTGGTACTATCTTCGTCAACATGCAGCGGCCGCTCGGTCGGTATAGCTAGATTGCCGGCGGACGCCATGGAGTGTTTTTAATTGATTAGTAATTATATATTAGTTACCTAAGTATGTGCGAAGCTTCAAAATTTAAAGTCAAAAGTCGTAGCCCAATTCTCCTTCACTTCGACTTCGACACCGGCAATAATATTCGAATATTCGAGACATTTCGAAGGAAGAATAAAACTTCAATATACAGCGAAAAAATTTGAAACCCCTCACAAAATATGATTTATTTCAACATTTAATATTTTTAGAACAGCTGATAAAAAGTATTTTATAACGGACTACTGATTTAATGACATATATACAACGTAATCAATACTTAATAAATTAAGACATATCCGCATAAAATAATATAGTTTGATATTTTCTCTCCAAAACTTTCTCTTTATAAAGTATAGATGCATTAGTGGATACTTGAAATATTAAGAATAGTGCTAGTGCAAAAAAATTACTATAGGCCTAGTTGACTTAGACTTTAACATTTCTTCATATTTAAAAAGAGAACCTTCGCACACTCCTTATATTTACTATAAACATAATCGACAATAACAGTTACACAGTAGACCGGTAATGATTAATATGAACTACAATTTCTCCTAAAATTTATTATGTATCTCTCAACACAAATAATTAAAAAGATAATAAAATGATACCTAAATAATACGAATATGCTTAAAATTAACATATTATAGTGACAAATCTTAACAAATATTAATAAAGTTTCTATATAATTAATTATGGTAAGACAAGTTTAGCTTAACATGCTAATTTATAGATTATAGCAGAGAAAAAAAACAAAGGATGTTCTCAATTAGGGGTACCTACTTTATTTATCTTGACTATTATTATTATTATTACTATTATTATTATTATTATCATCATCATCATCATCATCATCATCATAACCACGTCTTACTACCTTTTCGGGTTATACGCACTTACGCTAATGTGCAATGGTAGGGTGATTGTGAGATGAAATGGAGAACCTACAGTTTAACGTGGAGATCCGAACCACGGTGGAGGCCTGGCACTCCACATATTCACAAGATTTGATTAATACACGTATTGTCAGAGGTGAAAGAGGGGTTTGGTAATCAGATATATCTGTGCCGGGACCGAGGATTGAACCCCGGACCCCCAGCACAGAAGTCTGACACCTTACACCTAGACCTCCAGGTCACCCTTTATCTTTACTAATCGTTGTTAATAAATTATTTTAATGAAGGCACTTACAAAAAAAAGTAAACACACATAAAATAACTAGTAGCCATCCAGTTACTGTCCTATTATGTATTTCTATCTCAAATACGGGGTTTAATTGTAAAACTATCAAATTTTTAACAAAACTCTATTTATATTAATAAATAGTTAGCTCAAGTCAACACAATAATATATTGGAGAGTTTTTAAATGTAATTTTATTTGTAAATATTGGACTGGGCAAGAGCGTGGGATGGGGAGAGCTTGTCAGCCTCCCAACCCATCCTTCAATTAGACTAAACTGCCGAAGACGAGGAGATCATGGTTCGATCCTGGTTGGGTGCATTGAGGGTGGTTTTCCTCTCTCTCCACGCAAATGCAGGGGAATTTCCTTTAAATTAAACCTGCCTGATTCCTAATAGAAACCCGAACAGTTAGTAAGATGTGGTGCTTAAAAAAAACCAAAAAACCCAAAGACACTGCTCTTTTGGAGATACCCACTGATTCCTTAGCTTATATTAGATGAGTATTTCGATAAAATAGTCTCATACATATGTTAGGGGCGCTACTATCAGCAGAGTACTCTAAATTATCAAGGGGGTCAACATCAACTTCATTTCTGAGGACACCCCAAGTTCATGCTAGCCCTAGCCCCAATGGGGGGAATTGGCCCCTCCATGAAAATAATTCCCCCCGCCCCCTCCACTTAGAATAAATTGGCTCCCTTCTAGATTTATTTCACTCCCCTCTGACATTATCGAATATGAAACCGAAAGATGGCGTTGCATCAAACTCCAAATGGCTTTTAGAGGTATCCAATTATCAAAATTTCTGGGGAAAGACCATTTCAAATAGCCTCTTCTAGAAGTATCTAATTTCCAAAATATTTCAAGGTTAGTATCACTATAAAATAGTTTCTAGGGGCATCCAATTTTTATTTTTTATTGAATGGGGTAGGACCACTCCTAAAAGCTTTTTAGAAGAATATAATATTCATAAAATTTCCAGATAACAATCATTCCAAATAACTTTTAGGGGCATTCAGTTTTCAAACATTTTCTAGGGGAGTCATCTTTGGTTTGGGGGGGCCAAACTCACTAAAAGCCCTATTTTTTTCTAATTCGCACCTTTCCCTCCAACACAAACACGCACACACAAATCAGTGCCTCAAGCACTGAGGTAAATCCCCAAAATATCTAACACGTTCTTGCGTGTCTGAGTATGGAAAGTATTGTGGTAAATCTTAAGGTAAATCTAAACCAAATTGTCAACTATTTGTAAATTCATAATATTGAAAAGCCACAACAATCAGTATTTGAATATGCAGCTACCTGTATCAAAATATTAGGTTTATTTGTCTGCACAAACATTTAAATAAACCAATATAGATTTTCTCATATAATAGTAATAAAACAAACCCTGTTGTAAATAATGAAATAACTGTATATTTATTCTCCAGCTGATACACTGCAATAGCATTTTAATTGTAAGGTTAGTAGTTATTTGCATTTATTGGCGGCCTTATTGAATCAGTCTCAATATTCTACTTCCTTCATAAATGTTGATTGATAAAATTTAGCTTACTCCACCATATGTTATCCACATTGTTTCATTAAGCGTCTTGTGAACTTTAAAGCTGTCAGCTATTTTATTTCATTCATTGTGCTATCTATTTTTTCCAAACAAAGGTCTAGACTCATGTCTAACGAGAGAAAAGATGTATTTAACCTTGAACTTGAAATAATTATGGAACTGTAAAGTTTGCTGACAATATCATTAAATTGTTTGGAAATGTTAAAATTAATCAGATTTAAGTCGTATATGGTGCAATATTTTTTTTAATGACGACTCGTTATATTTATCCATATTAACTAGTGTCAGATTCAGATAGTAAAACACTTTTTTAACAGTTAAAAAAATGACTAAAACCATTTTCATTTATTAATACACCAAGTGATGTGATTTGAAACCGCCACTTGTGATAGATTATTTCAATTCTTTATAGGGCAGTGTTATAATGTTTTACCATTTACTAAATCAACAATAATATGGAAATTGGTAAAATTATTTACACCTTCTTCTCTTTACTCCCACTAGATGGCAACATAATAATAAATGGTAAAACTAACCAAGCTCCATGGATAATATTTGAAAACCTCCTTGATAGTAAACAATAATTAATTATACCTATTTCCGTTCATAGGTAAAAATACGTTTGTATTATTTTAATGTTCGTGCTACATTTCTTTGTAAAAAAAAAAGATACAGTATGTCCAAAAGCTATCTTTATAATAATCTGGTTATCATCTGGATGCTTAGCGAATCACTAATGATGTTCATATTAAATGTTTGTAGCGTTGTTACTTTAATAAAATAACAACTTTGGGTGTATTGTGTCAACATTTCATTAAGTTGTTTAACTTTATGGCTGCATATTATTAGTAATTCGATGTTTAATTTAGTATAAAAGATATGAGGATAATTTTTGAACAGCCTGTATATCTAGATATTAATAAAGTTCAAAATAATTATGTAATATATTACAGAAATGGGGTAGCGAGTGAACCAGATAGGGTGGGTATGTAAGTAAGAAAGGGTGCGAGCTTAGGGGGGAAGGAGGTAGCCATCCACCATAAGAACAAGATTCCCCTCTAGGTTTCTTGGTCACAGGGCAACATGTAGGAGAAGGAGGTATTCAGTGGAGCAGATAATAGCTCCCACCCAGATCTTCACCAGATTACTACTTGGAGAATATACTTTAGACTTCAGAGGCAATACGGGGTGGACAAGAGGCATAAACACGTTTGGCCAAAAGAGTTATTAAAGTAAGCTAACAAAAACTTATTTCCTATTGAATGTTTTGATAACTTTATCGTTTTAGTTGTACAAGATTTAGCTATAAAGTACAGAGTGGTGCAACAAGAAAAAATGTAACTGAAATTACTTAACTTTCGGTTAAATATGTTTACTATCATCACGTATATCTCTCTATGCCAAACAGTAAATAATTTAAAGAGATAATTAGCAAGATAACTTTATTTCAAGAGTCTTATTCGTAAAGTTATATCACTGTTGGAGGTATTAACATATCAGTTATAAATGGTTTTACACTCTATCTCCAAGCCAATTCGATTACACTACCTCTAAATTTAACCATTTTTATCCCTAACACAATAGCGTAATTAGTGCATATTCTTATAACCCGAGTGGGTAGCACGATACAATGCTAAAAAATAAAATGTTAGTTTACTAAACAAAAGTTGATTAAGGTTTATATTTAAACTTAGTACACTGTTTAAAAATTATGTTAATCTGACATTTTGCAGGCAAATGGGATATTGGAAAATCCAGTGATATTCAGACTAGGGATCGCAACAACTTTTTGGGTCATGGCATATTTATAGTGAGGTCGCAATTCTTGTAGAGGGTCTGGCCCTATATCTGCTCTTTTACGTGATCAAATGAGTATAATGGTGATAGGATAATAAGTGCAAAATTCAAAGAGGAATGGAAGATGTTGGAAGTAGTAAAAAAGCTATTTAATTTTGTGTTTAAGTACTTTTTGGCTATCCAAATTTGTCAGTAAACTTTTTGACTAGGGGTTTGTATGTATAGTCAGTGTCGGGAATCAGCTCCCACTATACGAATAACAAACAATTCAGGTAGACTGTATGATTGGATAATGTCCGAATATTGACTATATTTGTGTGTATTGTGTGTGTTGTATATATTTATACAGGATTAAATTAATAAAGAAGAGCAGTTGATCCTTACTCGCATATTTGGAGTAAATTACTCTCTATAATATTAATAAATTTGGTTCGCAACTATTGCTTCTTCTCGGAGTAGCTTCACGCTAATTTGAATAAAATTTAAGGTTGTCTCACCAGAAGGAGTAATTTGTTAGTTTTTTTGTTGTTTAGTACTGACAGTAAGTGAGCAAATATGTATACACACAATGGTCGAGTATTTAGTTGTTTTATTTAGAAAAAATGTCTACAAATAATTTGAAAAAGTTACTTTAGTTTTAGATTATCCTGTCATCAATAGGTTTTATAGAAAAAAACGTACAGTGGCTAGCGTAAAATATTTTGAAAGAAGCATATGAACCTTAATTTTAACATTTAATATGACTCAAGCTCAAGATATGAATGGAGTGCAATGCAATGAGGTGGACTGGGTAGAACAAGCTCAAGATAGGGATAGGGTGTAATGAGGTGGACCATATAGAACCAGTTCAAGATAGGGAGAGAGTGTAATGAGGTGGACTGGGTAGAACTAGCTCAGGATAGGGATAGGTAGTGTACGTTTGTAAGTGTGGCAATGAACTTTAAAATTCCTAATGCCATAGATTAAGTAAGTAAGTAAGTAAGTAGGCCAAGTAGGAATTATGAATATCGAAGTCTCGTAGATAAACATAATTTCCATTTAGGTAGCATTCCTGGTTAGTTAAGTTAACTTTTTGTTGTGTCTCAAAATTGATTTGTTTTTTATTATTAAATCTCCTTGTGGTGGCTAAACAACAAACGAAATCGGATTCAATCAATTCTCAAGCTGATGATTCTATTATATGTCTATTCCTCCTAAAAATTAATCATGTATAAATTCAAAAGTAAATTGAATTGGTACGCATCAATAAATTAACTTAATAATGTCAAACGACTGTGAAGATATTAGCGCTTGACAAAAGATTTTAAAAAGGGAAATAGTATATGCACCATGAGCTTAATATGAATTGGTGTGTCTCTGTTCAGTAAGGTTTCAGTTACAGAAATAATTATTCAAGAAAACTGATGCGATATCAAAGGAATATATGTAAAAGTAGGCAATGTATTTAGTAAAAAATAACTATCCAAACAAACTGAAGTAATGTCAAAGGAAAATATGTAAAAGTAAGTTTTTTACATTCATTGCTGTTTTCAGCCTGTGGCCTGGATCAGTTTTTTATTAAATTTATATAGTTTCCACTACCGGCTTGCTAGGCCTGTCATAGCTTCATATACCTTATAATTTAACTTGAGACTAGGACAGGGACAACATCCAGTTCCCAGCCGTTAAACTATCAATGTGAAAGAATAAAACCACATTTCACCAAAGAGAAATCTTTCGGCCATGCCCAGAATCAGCAAACTGATGTGATATCACTGCTTCATAATATAGATAAGTGTTACTCAAATTGTAGTACACGTACCCCCAGAGGTACGCGACGTGCCACTGAGTTTTACTATTCATAAAATATGTTATGATAATAAAGTATCTGATAAACAAATTAATTACCACTAGACCTAATATTACAATTTGAACCGATCGTTAGTACTTTACAGGATAACATACAGTATATTGGGTGACTTTTTTTTTATGAAGGGCTGGAAGAGGTAGTAGTGGTAGTAGTAACAGTATTTTTTTTATTGTATCAGGAGTACGTATTTTTAATCATTAAACATGGTCCAGCAAAGCACAATATGCTTGTCAGCTGGTGCCTCACCATAAATGTCATACATTCATGTAATAGTGTAAATATGTAATAAATACATTTCATTCCTTTAAGTCTACTCTTACAACTAACATAGTTCTAATACTTAATCTAGTTCCTTAAATATATTACATTTTATATTTTATTTAATATTCGAAAACCAGTCTCGAGTACATTTCATAGCTTATTAATTTTGTCATATTAGTCAATCTAGTATTATTAGTAGGCCTATTATTATCTATTATTATTATTATTATTATTATTATTATTATTATTATTATTTTATTTCATTAGTAGTAGTAGTAGTAGGAAGTAAGATAGCCAAAGATAACTGAAGCAAGAAAGATATTATTAGTAGAACAGCGCAGGCGGAGAAAGCTTTTCATAACGTGAAGACATTTATTTATAGCCTCAACTAAAATAAATTTAGAAATTAGTGAAAGCTTCCTAAAGGCAAATATTTGGAGCATCGCGCGTACTGGATGTGAAACATGGACCATGAGCAACTTAAAGGAAACAATTAGAAGCATTTTAAATCTCGTACAACAGAAGAATTTTGAAAATATCATTAATGGAGATGTTACCAAATACAGAAGTGTCAAGAAAAGCCAATGAAGAAAGGAAACTTGAGAAAGGTATACAGAAAAGAAGAGTTAACACGGCCATTGGCCATATACTGAGACAAGATAGTTTTACAGAGATAATTACAGAAGGAGATGAGGAAGGAAGAAATTAAAGCGGAAGACCAAGACATGATTCAGATAACGGACGATGTTGGCAGAAGAAGGTACAAAGATGTAAAAAATTTGTCCCAGGATAGACAAAAGTGTAGCGCTGCAGAAAACCAATTGCAAGATTGATGACCAACTCTTCGTTTACCCATTGAGGTAGGAAGCTTACCTTTAATTATTCCATTATGGTAAAGCTTATAAGATAGGGTCATAGTGTAATCCGTCAAGGTAAGACTGCTACCGTTCAAGGTAAACGTAGTATACGTTGGCTAGGCACCCTCGAAAGGGGTACGTGACTGGCGGTTTGAGAAACCCTGTTCTAAATTTATTTTTAATTCGTTCAAAAAGGTTCTTCCTGAATCAACCTTAAGAGCGTACATCACATACTAATCAACTCTGTGTTATAGTCGGCTAGAAATCGTAAATATACACCAACACTATTGCACGTGGATCCATTTTGATTATGCAAAAATGGAGAAAAAGAGTTAATAGAAGTTCCTAATACTGAGCACTGTTGAAATATTAAATGATATTTGGATAAGAATTACATTAAAAAGGCCGTTTTTAACTATTTTAGGATGGTTTTACAGATAAGCTCTGTGCACAAATATTCATTCTGACATAATAAGGTCATACTGTAGTTATTAACAAGAAACTTTGTAGTTTTGTCCTCCATCATCACCGCGGAAAATTTCGAGTAATCATTCAAATACGAATGCACTGCACACATTTCTGGCATATCTTGGGTTTTTCTTTTTCCTTTTACTCCCATACCTCGCGTGAGCCGGGAGCTGAGTTGGGCCTGCTATGATGAACGCTCTTAATGTAGTTGCAGTTTATCCGTGCAGACCCAAATCTTGTGTGTCGGTTACTTTTTCAGTTTGTGTTCTCCCCCCAACCACCCCTCCGCGACACAACTACACCTTCCATACCCTCAGTATTTGAACTAGGAGATATAAATGGATTAGTTTGTCACCACCCAAGTTGACCGCGAGGTGCGGTAATCCTATCAATGGCCAGGGGAAGAGTGGGGTCAGAAGAGCAGCTACAATACACAACTAGCGGAAACAGCGTTCTTTGATTGAGACAACAAACGGAACCCTACCGAGCCGAACTAGTTCAACTGTGGTGTGTTTACACACTCCGGCCTGTAAAATGAATAATTACCCGCCGGGAACAACCCTGGTAAACACTTTCTATCTCTTTCGCACTCTTCTACTCTTTTTTTTCCCTCCATTCCACCGTTCTCTCTGCCTTGGAGCAAGAGGGACATAAGTAGAGGATGGTGAGAGTGTGAAACGGTCATCTTTTTCCTCGTCACAACCCGCCTCGGTGGCGTAGTTGGCTAACGCGCTAGTCGTGTTGAGCCCGACTGCCGAGGACGGGGAGATCGAGGCTCGAATCTCGGTCGGGTGAACTGGGATGGTTTTTACTAAATTGTTTTCCACTCTCCCTCCACGCAAATGTGGGTTCACTTCCCCTATATTTAACATTCCCAATTCCTAACCCATTAGCGTAATTAGTACTTAAGCGTATAACCCGAACGGGTAGAAAGACGCGGTGCTAAATAAATAAATAAATAAATGAAAAATTATCGTCACACCTTACTACCCCGGCCCACACGAGTTTTAATTACGCTACCGGAGTAATGATGAAGAAGGTATAATCTTAGAGTAAATGTACCCGCATTCCCGTGGAGAAAGATTAAACATTTTTTAAGGAAAACACTTCTCTTCACACCCGACCGGGATTCAAACTTCGATATCCCCGTCACTGGCAATCCAGTCTAACTTAAAGAGTGACGCGTTAGATCATGTGACCACCGATGTGGGTGGAATAAAAATAAATCTCATTTGATATTTAAAATATCTGACACCTTAGCTCAGATGGTAGCGTGTCTTTCTATTGAGTTAAGGGTGCCGGGTTATAGTCCCGGAAATAGCAAAAATTGTACCATCAGTGAAATGTGGGTTTATCCTTTAACAGTGATTAAAGAATGGCCGGGGGACTGGATGTTGTGTGTTTTATAGGTCTAAGCTACAGGATATCCACGTAAAATTAGCCCGGCTCCAAACGTACGCGTATCGAAGTGTCCGAATTGCTGCAGCACATGTTCTTGAATATGTTTAACTGCGTACAGAGGTATATAATCATAATCATCATCATCATCATCAATCATTTTCAGAATATTCTGTAATCAGTTAGTACACACACATCAGTATTTCTCATGATCCTTTGCACTTTTCTAGCGCGTGGATGCGGGCTACTTTTCGTGGGACATCATGTAGTTTATAATCCGTGTGCTGATGTAATAAGTCAGTTAAAAAAGTGCACTTTAAATATCTCAAATAAAAAAGCTATAACTAACAAAACTTGAAATAAATAATGCATCGTAACATCACAGAAAATTTATATTTTTGGCTTTTACTCCAGTTAATTCAATGGAAAGATGGACTTGTGACCTTTTTTCCTCCAACAAAATAGTTCGAGCTCCATCTCTCTCATGCTCTCACTCTCTCGCACATCGGAACTACTTTTAATTGCGAATAAACACTGCATTCACGCACTGAACCGCGTATTCCGACTGTTAATTACTGTTAATGAGTGATTATAATAATCCGCAGAGCATGTATTGTTTGGCTGTTGGAGTTACATAGATGGAGTGCTCCAATTGTTTGACTAACTAAAGAGCAAGTAAACATTAGGAGTGGAGTTTTTTTTTAGCGCTGGGCAAAGGCTGTTTATTTTCGTTAAGGTACAGTTAAATTTTGACACGGTTGCTGCTGTACAGATTATTTCGTTTTAACCCATGGATAAAATACTACGATGATTCCCGAACCTAAAAAATAATAAGCTTGTTTGAATATCATTATTATTAGTATCGCGTCTTACTACCCGTTCGGGTTGTACGCACTCACGTTAATGTGTAATGGTAGGAGGATTGTGAGATGAAATGGAAGACATACAGTTTAACGTGGGATCCGAACCACGGTGGAGGCCTGACATTCCACACATTCACAAGTTGTGATTAATACACGTCCTGTCAGAGGTGAAGGAAAGGTTTGGCAATCAGATAAATCTTTGCCGGGGCCGAGGATTGAACCCCGGACTATCAGCACACAAGTCCCATACCTTACCCCTAGACAGCCAGGTCACCTTATTTGAATAAATCTAGAATATATTTACATTTTTGATCACTATTCAAGTCCTGAAATACAAAAAAATAAAATACTATCAAATAAATACTAATATGAATTTTTTCCCAAATTATGTTCCTTTTATTTTTTTGATTGATCTAAAGTACTGAGCTTCCGTCAAAGATTTTTTCCCCGTCTTGTTTACATTATATTTTTTTCCTAGCATATGCTATATTTTATATCAAAACGATTAAAAAATCATATCCTACCTTTACTGGTGGGCACGTAGACAAAGGCGTAAGTCTCTTCTAGTCTGGTTAGCTGGTAGTAATGAGTTCTGAGTTTGAATCCCAGTTAAGTATATTAAAGTGTTTTTTTTCCTAAATGGTTTCACACTCTCCCTTCACGCAAATATGGGTAAATTTAATCTGAATTATATATTCTTCATCATCACTTAATTAGTATAAATATGCGAATAGCCCGAACGGGTAGTAAGACACAGTGTAACAAAAATAAATAAAAAATATCTGGCTTCATACAATATTGCCTAACTATAGAAAATGGAACAGTTAAATACCATACTGTAGTAACCACAACTTTGGCCAGTTTTTTACTGGCCGTTTGGGCTAGCAACATAATTCATTTAGTTTTGTCAACTACATTCAAGCACAATTAATAAACAAAATAAAGTTTAAAATCACTAAAACCACCTTGGTTGACCATACAAGAGATAGTAATAGAAATATACAATTGTAAGGGATTCAAGAGGAAATGTTAGTTTTTATAACATTTAGTCGTAACCTTGATTTATTAAAAATATACATTTAAAATGTATCATTAGAAACTACAAACAATATTATTTATTTATGAATAGTTCATTATATAGGCTACTATTATTTTAGCACTACGTCTTACTACCTATTCGGATTATACACTTAGATACTAATTACATTAATGGTTAGGGATAAGGAAGGTTGAATTTAGAGGAAATTTACTCAAATTTGCATGGAAAGAGAGAGTAGGAAAACATTTAGTAAACACCACCCTCAGTACAGCCAACCGGGATCAAACACCAATCCCATCGTCATCGGCAGTCTAGTCTATTGTGAGAGAAGCGCCTGAGATTATGCGGCCACCGATATGGGTGGCTATTGTTCGTAACGTGAGTTTGAATAAAGGCGATCGGGTCACAGTGATAATGTTCTTCTGTTCACCTCAATTCTATCGAGAACATTTCGGAAAAATCTTTTTCCTATAATAAATGGACTTGTCCACTCAAATTTATGTCGGATATACATGCACACGTTAAACGTGGGGTAAAGTGCTCGCCTCGGGACTCGATGTTTGTGGGTTCACACCCAGCCAAGGTTGACGGGTTTTTCTTGAGCGATAAAAATCCGCAGCACAACTTTCTTTGGAGGGGAATTAAAGCCGTCGGTCCCGTGTCGATTGTGGCATGTTAAAATACCTTTCCCGGCAAAATTGGTAGGTCCCTTCTCTCTCGCTCATAGAAATTCTCGTGGACTGATATAATCAGTCGGTTCAAGAAGTGCACTCTAAATACCTCAAATAAATTAAATTATATTGGAAATATCCTGGTCGGTGAGCTCACAAACAAAACGCCAAGCTCGTCTTTTTCTGGCTAGCCGGTAACGAAGTGGGTGGGGCTCAGATCCCATATTGATGTGTTGAAGTTACATTTAAAAATAAAAAGTTTTTCACCCTCCCTCTATGAAAATGCGCATACATTTCCTTTAAACTCTACATTTCTCATCCCTATTATTTTAATCTAATTTAATAGTTATAGCCCAAAAACGTAGTAAGAAGCGGTACCAAATAAAAATATTTTCATCCATTACTGTTTCACGCCTGTGGCTTGGGTCAGTTTTTTTTATTATTCAAGCCATATATTTTCCACGCTTGCAAGGCCTGTCGTAGGTTCATATGCTTTTTAATACTAGTACAGGCACAACATCCATTCCCCAACCGTTTAATCATCACAGTGAAAAGGTAAACCCACATTACACCAATGATACATTTTTCGGCCACGCAGAGAATCAAACCCGGGACCCTTGACTCATTAGATAAGACACGCTACCGTCTGAGCAAAGGTGTCGAATTTCAAAATAAAAATATAATACGGAAAATAAGAGGTGAAGGATTGCAAACATAATGTCGTTAATTAATGTAAAGTGTTTTTTTTGAACCGTTCAATGAATGACATTTGAAAAATAGAACACATTTCCTCTAAATGTTCACAAGTGTTTTGATAATTTGACGTTGAGTCATCAGAAGCTTTGATTGTCATGTTAAGTGTTGTGATACACGTCTCGAAGAGCACAAGGAGCACACAAAATAAAACTGCTCATTGTAAATCTAAATCTAAATCTAAAAAGGAAATGTTTCACTTTAAATGTCTAGGAATTAAACGTGCCAAGGAAAGGGTTGATCCAGGGGTGTGAGAGAAAGGTTTTGACTGCATGTCCGACTTACTAAGCATACGTGTGTGATGATAACTTTTTTTTGAGATGGTGTAGAAGGGAAACGCAGTTTTTAGATCGAAAAACTATTTTGTCTAATGTATTGCTTCAGTAGTTTAGTTGTATACATTTAATAATCTCGACAGTACTTTAAAAGTTGTCACGAGCAAAATAGCATTTGAATAGAAACTTTCTAATTGAAAATAAAAAAATAAGGTCTTGATAAAATTCATCAAAGTACTGTACATGACAAATAACCAATAACTATTGAGATTGGCATATACATAGCATTAACATACACTAAATGTGTCTAATGAATCAATATTATTTTTATTTGGTTCAAAAAAGGTTTTGTTTTAAAAACTGTAAAGATGCACGCGTTCCTTCTGCCCCAAACCCCCCACTCCCAACTTAAGCTAAAACATGTTTAATTATGATGAAAATATAATGACTTTTTTATTGTCTGGAATCAGTGCTGTTTACAAAGATAATCCAAACATACGTTGAAAATTGACACCTGTGCAATGTGCATGAGAATAGAACTCAGGATTTGTAGCATCAAGTAGCTGACGATATCACAAGTCTATGATGTTCTACTTCTAAATAAATAGAGGTGTATGACAGTTCACAGGACGGTCCTGTGTAATAGAGCTTTGTCCAAAGTCCTAGATTCAGGGCCCGTGCTTGTCAATATACAACTTTAATTTAAATTCATGAAAATATTTATTAATCCACCCTTCTTTTTTTCTTTTTGCAACTACGTATTACCCTCCGGGGTAGGCTATACACATTTAACTACGCAAATGGAGTTGTTGTAGAGTAAATGTACCCGTATTTGCGTGGAGGAGAAGAGAAAACATTTAGTAAAAACACCCTCAGTACACCCAGAAAGGATTCGAACATCAGTCTCTCTGTCACTGGCAAACCAGACCGTGTGAGGTTGGCGTATAGTCCACGTGCCCACCAATGTGTGTTAAATTTGCTAAAAATACTTTTTGAGGGTAATATTTTTACAATAAGTGTACTAATTTGAAAAGTTTTATTTAACTAAAATGATTTTAAAAGAAGATGAGTGACCGTCTGAAACTGGCAAATAAATATTCTCTTATCTCATTTCGTACTTAGTAGTAATATAGGTTAATAATATATTTCCCAAAATATGTTTGGAATAAACTTTAACTTTTTTTTAAGAGGCATTTAGTTTTAAAAAATCCTTGCCATCTCTTGATGAGGGGCTGTTTTTATGAGCAACCAATGGTAGAACGTGTCTCTTCCCTCACCGGGTAAGGCCTTGGTCTTAAGATGAGGTTGTAGAGGATGCGATGAAAGGTCAACTGGTGTTTTTTGTAGCTTTTATATCAAAACTATTTTTTGTAAAAATATATCAAATATTGCATCAGTAGAAACATAAGAGTTTAATTTTCTTCACATTGTGATATCAACAGTTATTTAATATCTGTCAAGGGTGTCATGGAATTTAATGATGACTTTTTCTCTTCGTTTAAAAAGTTTGTCATTTAATACCACTAAGCTCATAACAGATATCCAACAACTGTTGATATTATCATGTAAAGAAAGCTAAACTCTATTTTAATTCTGGAGAAAAATTTGATTTACCTAGCCCATAAAAATATTTGCTATAAAAACTGCAAAAAAAACACGTCCTTTTCCTCGCTTTCCCTTCATCCCCACCGTGACATATCGAAATGTCCAAGCGCGACGTGTCTGGCCCATGTGCCCGACTTTGGACTCCTCTGGGCCAAATCGTGGCTGTAGCGACACAAGCTTTATCTGAAAATGGTCCCTCCAAAACGCAGCGTAACCGCAGAGTTCATCGAGGGGTGGTAGTAGTGGTTGATAAAGGGGTGAAGGGGTTGTACACCCCCTCCCCTTCATGACACTAAACAATCAACGACCATTGTCTCGTTGTGAATCGACCATTACGCGACTTCAGCAACCAGTTAAAATGTGACGGGAGTGTTTAGAGACGAAGTTAACAAGCCGCTTTGTTCTGGAAAATAGCGGCAGTGCCATCCCCTGGGCCTAACGTTAATTATTATTAACACGTATTTAATTAAAACGCTCGTTTTGGATTCAAGTTGTTGCACTGCGGAGTTCCTGCTTGCTGTTTTACAGCAAAATGATATTTAAAAATATTCCCACGTAAGCTAAACGTCAAGTTTGTTGCCAATTACGGAAAGGTATGGGTTTGAATCCCAACCGAATGTTCTAGGCGTGGTTTTTACTTAATTATTTCTCCCGTTTCTCCCACTAAAATGCGGTGGCATTTCCTCATATTTGTATCTTCGCAATCCATACAATATTAACATTGTTAAATTCTGATAACCTGGAAGGGTATTAGGTATAGATGTGAGGAGGAAAATTTTCCAAAACGGAAAATTTTCAATTATTATTTCTGTAAAATAATTTCAACTGATTGAAGGGAACTAATGTAATCGAGATATAGATATCCCAAATGTCAACGTTAATATACCTATGTTTTAGCTTCTGTGGTGCTGACTGACAGCTCACAGCTGACTTCTGACGGCTTTGAAAAGTTACCAGACCAAATTATGTATCCCTACGCCGAACCATATGATCAGCAAAAAACATGTCTTTAGCAGTTGTCACTTCTGACAGTCAAAATTTTAGGTATATACCTAAATGTTGACTGTCAGAAGTCAGCTGTGAACTGTCAGTCAGCACCAAAGAAGCCGTGGGGCTACTGTACGTAATATTAATTTCTCCTAAGGGCATTAACACCAAAAGTATCATCAAACGAGCTTCAATGGCCTCATGGTCTAACGTGCTACTCTCGCAATAGACTAGACTGCCAATTACAGGGAGATCGGTATTCGATCCTGGTCGGGTGCACTGAGGGCGGTTTCTCCTAAATAGTTTTCCACTCTGACGGGTGCAATTCCTCTAAAGTCAACCTTCCTTATTCCTAACCCACTTGTGTAATTAGTACATAGGTGTATAACCCGAACGGATAGTAAGAAGCGGTGTTTGAAAAAAGTAGTAAAAAAAAATGAATGCGAGTCTTTGTAGACCAGGTATGTTAATAAATCATACTTCAATTTCTTATCATCAATAAGTTAGTTAAAATAATTTTAAGTTTGGCCCGAAATTTGTCTCCCCCTATTCTCCGTGCTTCCTATCTACCCCTGTCCCATCCCTGTACCCCCCTCCCCCTTCTTATAACCCACTCGTCTAATAACACACTATTATTTTGAAGTATTATAGGCTCTAGGTGCCACCTCTACAATTTAACCCCTTCACCGCAAGCTGCGACTTCAGACAATTTCCCGGACAATTTTCATCTTAATTAGTAGGACATGATGTAGATTACTGCAGGAGACATCCATTCCCCCTCTCCCCCAAACTAACGATGTCTTTGCGACTGGGGGACATGGTTTTTTGTCGGTTTTAGTTAATTTGTTGGTTAAGAAAGCTCACATTAAAAATTCTTAGTTAAAAAATTATAACTAAAATAATAGTTTGGAATGACACTCCAAAACAAAATGTATGTATTTACTTAATGTAAAATTTTCTCAAACCATCCCATGGTCGATACTAAAATATAAATACTTTTAGGTAATTGCGATACATCGAATTTGCTGTCCATACCAAGGTCGAAAATAAGGTTTTTGTTGTTGTTGTTGTCAGATTACACTGCTTTTAATTTTTAAATAATCCAAAAGTGCATATGAGTGACGAGAAAAGTTCAGAGGAATTAACAATTTGGATTATATTATCTTATACTGACGTCTGAATTAATCAATATTTACGTTATATTACTTATACAGGGTGGGGTCTAATCGATTAAACCAGCGGTTCCCAACCTTTTTTCGCTCGCGTACCCCTTGGCAGCCCATTTCCATAAATTGTGTCTTTAATGTTTAGAAAATATTTAATCACTACAGTAGTTGTTATTTCTGATTTATTTTTTGCAACTGAAAATAAATGGGCTGATAATGGGATTAAAAACAATGTGATAGTGAGCTGAAGAAAGCGGGCATATATTTATGTATTCAAAAAGCAAAAGTTACAATAAAAACTGACACATTTAATTTATTTATTACTTTATTAATAATTATAAAAACTCTTTTATATTTGAAAATTAAATAATTTTCTCAATGTCGAATATAAAAGAAACCTCTCACAGCCCCTCACCATATCGTTAATTTAATAACTTTTGACTGATCTTTCTTCTTACACTAATTGCATATGTAGCTCTTTTCGCGATTATTAAAATATTTTCATGTACCTAATACGCTTGACTTAATGTAATATTTTTTTGTTGGTCGTATGGCATATATGACCGGTAGGGACATGACATCCCCGTTCGGTCGCCTTATGTGTAGACTATTAGCCACTCTGTTGGCATAGACAGAACGTTGTCCAGGGTACACCCTAGGAGGTTGTCTACGCGTCGTACCCGTAGTAAGATGATGTGATGATAGTTATTATGAAGCTGTGGAGCCAGTGTGAGCCTTACTTAAGACTGATTAACCAAACCCTGGTGACTTTTGGGGTAGTTCCCCTTTCAGGAAAAATACCCAAGATACAAGCTGGGTATCTAACCCTTGACTCCTAGGTTCGTGGCCAGGTGCAATAACCGCTACAGCACTAGGCCAGTAATCATCGTAATGATCTGAGTCAAAAGAATCTCCTTGCGAAACACAGATTGGCAGGCAAGTTCAGCCTGAGGTCTGACTGAAGCCAATTGTTTGCTGAGAGAAGTGTGGAAGGGGTGAGGTGGCTTTGAGAGATCTCGTCGATCCCGCGGAGCGGTGCTTGAAGGGTTGAACACAGCGGGGAGGCGAGGGGGGCAGGAGGGGGGGATGCAGAGGTTACTCGGCTTAGTTAAACATCATTAATTTCGCTTCTGGATATCAATTAGTGCAGGGCGGGTGAGCACAATGCAATCAGAGTCAAGTGGATTGCACGGTATCAGTCATGTAAGACAAGGATAGAAAGATGGAGATGGATACAGAGAGACGTAATGTGAACTAACCCAGTGCCGTTATATTTAACCTATATAGACACGATTGTTAACGTGGATATTCAACTTGAAAGTTGCTCAACTAAAGGCCTAAGGTGATGGCTAAGGTCAATCGTTTACACGGTGAGTAAATTAAGGGACCTCCGGTCAATAATGTAACTGTAAAATGAAATAATCATTCTATTTTTACTAGATTATAAATGCATGGTCTGGAGTCTAGCTGTGGTATTCCTTCTAGATCTATATTGAATCACCAAGAAGCTTGTAATATTCTTATATGTGTAAACACATTTCTATGAATGAGAACATTGAAAGTTAACAATGAGTAACAATAAGGAAATAGAAATATTTCCTAGAATTAGGAATATATTATCCTCATAAATGTTCTAATCCACTAATTTTAAGAAAACTGTTGGTTGCAACAGTTCATATCTTTAGATTACTAGCTCAAGGGCGCTTATACAAATTTAAATTCCATAGATGAAGACAAACAAATTCATTTTAGGTTGATGATGTGCGCTATGTTTCTAACTATATATTGCAGCACACATCATTTATACAACTTAATATAATATAATTTAACACAAGAATAAAAGACAACACCAGGAATTTACCAACTTGGCAGCATTATAATTCCATATGCTTGCGTAAGCGCACAGAATGACTTACTTAGAAGCTAGCTCCAGAACAATTTTCATTGGAATTACTTTATATTACTCATAGAAAAGTTACTTGAGCTAGTTTCTCGTATGTATACGTCAAGTTATGTGATTACAACTGCCACTTATGATACATACTATCCATATAAATAAAATAACTCTAATAATACATAGCTCAAGGTAAAATGTTATCGATGTTGGCCACAAAATATATGTTTGTATTTTTTCAAGGTTTCTTTCTACCAAAATCCTAATTTGGTAATAAACTAGGTAGGGCTTCTTAACATGTAATCTGACCACATTAATCATTTAGTCCCAAACTGGATTAGATCCAGGTAGCTGCTTGGCGTCCGCTAATCTATTTGTTCTATTTCTTGTAGGTTTAGGTAGTTCTTTGAGACTTAGGATGGGCTCTGAAATTAATAATTACTCAGAAGAACAACGAGGAGGGAATGGTTTTTGTTTTCTTAACTATATTAATTTTGACAATTTCATGTAAGTGTATTGCACAAGTACTCTTTACTATGAGGTTGGAGTTCATTCCCGACATCGGGTGTATCGATGATGATTTTTAACCACAATATAGTTTCTCACCTCCTCTTCAATTTGTTGTTTGTAAATTTATTTCAACTTCAACCTCCTCACTTTGTTTACTTATGTTAAATAGTTTAATTCACTGACTCTCAGTGATGACACTTCATCAAATCATAGTAATGTAAAACTTATTAATGACGTGTCATGTTGAATGAAATAAGTAACTTAGTAAGGTGTGTAAGATCCGGGCCGTTTATATAATTCAGAGGACCGGGGGTAATTGCATTGTAGGAGCCCTCTTTCACAAAACTAAAACTAAAAATGATTTCTTTAATTTTATTAGTTTTTATTCATTTAATGACTAAACTATGAACACTCCATTTGCACTGAAGGGTAGCAAGCTTGTTGGTTCTATGGTGAAACTTAAGATAGAACCATAGTGGGATCCGTAGACTGTAATCTTTCCCCAGAAGCGCAGTGCACACGGAAAAAAAAGAGTAAAAGTTTCCTTCAATCATTATTACGCTACTTTATTATAATATTTACAGTGTCCACATCTTTTAGAAAAGCCTGGTTTGGAAATTAAATATAAAAATCACTACAAAACATTCATTATCTTGTGACTATGGAGGAAATTCTACTGTAAAAGAGAAATGTTTAGGTTGTTACGGGTCCTAGGGAAGTGGGGGGCCTGTAAAAAAATGTCCCATTTGACCGCTTTTACCCTCTACTATGGATGGCCCTCAGTAAGATATTTAATACTTCGATGTTTCTCGTTGGTTGAGGGAA
>CABFWB010000537.1:190637-211319 GCA_902151455.1 Timema bartmani
GGGAAAGAGTAGCTTAGGAAGAAGGAACATTCAAATAGTAGATGACATGAAGGAAAGAAGAAAATTCTGGGAGCTGAAGGAGGAAGCAGAGGACAGGGCGCATTGGCGGTCTGAATTTACTGACAAAAGGAATGGACCTGTCGTAAGACAAAACACCTTCTAATAAATAATGATAAATTACTTCCTACTAGCTACGATACGTCATACACATTTTTATGAGAAGGCATTGTTTTAACATGTATGTATTTAGAACAAGGCACACCAATTATATCTAACCAATGTCCGCTCGAAGAACTTAGTACATTTCAGTGGTCCAAGCTATTTTGTTCTATAAGGATCTTTGTAACTTACAATTAAAAGTAATTGAAAAATGAATCAGAATAGTAAATACTTAATTTTTCTTAGTTAAATAAAAATAAATTACTAATAATACAAAAATTCAAATTTCAATTTTATCTTTCCACTTTGTCTTCCACCTGAAAAATATAATTTTTAATTCTACCAATACTTTTTATTTTTGTACCTTTTAAAATTTTAACAGTTTGTTAACAAACTAAACTCTTGCTTGGTTAGGTAACTTGAAACAAAAATATCCTATTTTGGAAAGAAGAATATTTTCAAAATACACTTTTTTTTCCCTTTCTTATCTATTCTGTACAGTCTCCAGGAGTAATGAGATGTATTGCAGATGTTTAGATATTCCATATGATTTATAGAAGTGTTTTTCTGAATATGGTTTACGACAAATTTGAGGTGAAAGGTATCAACATAATTATCCTTTTTGCATTAAAACCCTTACAGTTTAAGTTATATAAATAAAATAAATGGCACGGAACTCCGCAAGGACTTTCTCACTCCAGTGTTTAAAAATGGAGATATTTACTCAAGACTCATAATATATGTGATACGAAATAATATTCATTAGCAAACCTGAGCAAAAATTGCGTTATACTTACGTTAAACATTTTTTGACTCCCGGATTTAAAGTTTATAAATTTATTTTTAAAGAATTTAAGTCATCAATAGTATGTTTGGAATATTTTTTTTATCGATATTGGGTCTACAAGGGTCAACACTTAATATTAAAATGTCAACTCCCGGTTAAAATTTTCAACATTTTATTAGGGGTTGCACACATTATGGTTATCGCATTTTTGTTAAATTCCTCATATAAAAATTTAGACCAAAAAAAAAAGGTAAATATTGACTATTTAGTCTAAGATGATAGAGATAGATCATTGCTGTACAAACATTTCCCCTAAGGAGTTAAAGAAAAAAAAACATAAACTTTTGAGAAAATTACTTATCTACTTACTCTATGGAATTAGAGAATTATTGCGTTAAAACTTAAGTAGTATCTCTGTACAACTACAGCTCACAAAATTGTATTAATATATTTGCCAATATCTCAGAAACTATTGGTTATATAAAGATATATATCAGGTAAAAGTTTTTTTATTTTTAATAGTACTACAATTTTGCAATGATAAGTAATTTAGTATCTTAAATAGTTGTGGAGATAAGGAAATTTCCGCTTCTATAAAGTACCCTAAAAGTATTTTTATAGGAAAATGAAAACAGCCATTGTGTTTATAATCTTAATCAACGCCTAGATACGAAATTTAATCAAAATCGTTATAGCGATTTTTGAGAAAATTGATTTTTTCTCTTTTCACCCTTAATTAAACTACTCTTAATTTTAGAAATAAACAGACACACAGAATTTAGAGTTCAGGGGATCATGAAACGTCGAGATCCATTAACATCTCGGGTTAGATTTTTTTTTTACGGTCGCAATAATTTACCTTAAGTGTTCATAAAGTTAAAAAATATATATTTGCGTTTAGCTTGAAAATGATTGGTTTTATAAAAATATGTTTCAAATAAAATATTTGTATTATAAATAGGCCTACATATTTGCAATTATAAATAATTTCATACCTCAGATATTTTCGGAGATGTGATAAAAAATGAGACTGTATGCATCAGACCGGAACCCTTAATTTCATTTTGCCGAAAAAATTAGAGTAGCCATTTTATTTAAAATATTTATCAATGCTTAGAAATTAAATTTAATTAAAATCGGTAAAGACGATTTTGAGAAAATCGATTTTTTCTCTTTTCACCGTTCAGTAAAATACCCTTAATTTTAGGGTTAGATATCCAATTCCAAAAATACTTCGAGGCAAACCTATGAAAAACCTTGATACCAAGTTTTAAACCGATCGGTAAAATAGTTTAGGCTCTAGTCCAAGGTACAGATAGACAGACAGACAGATGGAAATTCAAAAACCACTTTATCGGATTCGGGGGTAGGGGGGGTCATGAAATATGAAATGTCGAAATTCATCTAAATATCGAGTTCGATTTTTTTGACGATCACAATAATTTCTCTGCCTGTAAGATAGTGAGAAAGTAAAAATAATAATGAGAGGGTAAAATTTGCTACGTTCAACTCCATTCTACACAAAATCTCACAGTTCTGAGATAATTTCTCTGCCTGTAAGATAGTGAGAAAGTAAAAATAATAATGAAAGGGTAAAATTTGCTACGTTCAACTCCATTCTACACAAAATCTCACAGTTCTGAGATTAAGGTAAATAATTACGGGAAACAAAAATCTTATGACCTTATACTAAATATATAAATATATATATACATTTTTATTAGAGTCACAAAATTAAATGCTAAAATCCAATATATGAAACCCCTGCCCTCAAAGTTAAGCAACTTTGAAAATATAGCTTTCCAGAATTATATTCTGGTGTTTTTCCATCCACCAACATGACCCAACAATTGGTGACCCCTGTATTAGACAACAGAAGATCAAGCCAACTGCAAGTAGCTCTTTAATATTACAAAGGTTGAACACCATTGGTGCTACGGCTGGCGTGAATATTTAACCCTTTCATTGTCATATCTTTATTTGCAGACCTCTTTACATTGGGAGATGGTGATTGAGGACACCATTGAACGAGTACCACGTGACCTCAGTAGGTGGTAAGTTGAGCAGGAGGCGCTTGATGTGCTAAGAGGTTTTTTTCACACCGTATAATTGTAAAGAAAGAAAAGTACCACTTACCACTCACTCCATTCTGCTTTGAAAAAAGTATATTTCCATAAATATCCTCAAAGTTTAAAAATTATAGGCCTATTTGTGGGTTTTTTTTACGATCAATTTTCCTCAAGGCAAAACTAAAATCTACAAACAGTCGGTGACCTGGTGGTCTAGGAGGTAAGGTGTCGGAATTCTGTGCTGGGGGTCCGGGGTTCAATCCTCGGTCCCGGCACAGATTTATCTGATTGCTAAACCCTTCCTTCATCTCTGACAAGACGTGTATTAATCACAATTTGTGAATGTGTGGAATGCCAGGCCTCCACCGTGGTTCGGATTCCACGTTAAACTGTAGGTCCTCCATTTCATCTCACAATCACCCTACCGTTACACATTAACGTGAGTGCGTATAGCCCGAACGGGTAGTAAGACGCGGTGCTAATAATAATAAAATCTACAAATGTGTTGATAATATATTAAAATAAATCATACTTCTTAGAAACCTCTATGCCTTACTCATAATTCTTTAAATTTAAAAATGACACTTGGATATAAGAATCGAACCCGGGACCTTTGGCTTAGTACACGCAGCTACATTCACCTCATGGGGACTTGAAGCTGCTGGTATAGTACAATGACAATTGTTTAGATGTGGCTATAACCGGACCTAACCACTATAGTATCATGGCTATTTAATCCATCATAGTACGCGCATTTGTACAACTGTCATTGTACTATCGGCAGTATAAAGCCCTAAGGTGGCTGCGATATATATCGCGATATTAATGGTTCATTCATATGTAGTTGCGTTCATATTTAGTTGAAGATTTCCACGCGTCCATCACAGACTCAGAATCAAAATTTAAGTGAAGAATGACCCTGGACACGTGACAACTCCTGGATAGCTCAGTGGTAATATCATTGGCGCACTAAGTCGAAAGTTCCGGGTTAGATTTGCGTGTCAATACACTATTTATGTTCAAGGAGCATCTTTTAAATTAGAACCATTTAAGTAATAGGCATTGATATAATTTATCAGATAAATGAAATTACAAACTTTGAGGGCTTTGTGTTGCAATAGGTTTGATGAGTTATTACTAAAATTTATTTGAATGCCGTCGTAAGAGCCATACTTTTCTTCAATGTACAAAATACGTTTCTTTAAATATTAAATATAGATTAAAAAACACATATTCGAATATTAGTAGAGTTAGTGATCTTATTGATTAAAATCAGAAAGTGGAGTTCCTAAAGAAGTAATATAAGACCCACAGCATGGTATGATGCACTAGTAGATTAGCCGGCCGATGACGGGGTGAATGAGGTTCGAATCTCGGTCGGCTGTACGCAGGGTGGTTTTTCCAAATTAGTTTTCCACTCCCCCTTCACACAAATGAGGGTACACTTCCTTTAAATATAACCTATCTAATCTCTAAAACCATTAGTGTAATTAGTAATATATAAGCGTTTAACCCGAACGGTTAATTAGATGCGGTGCCAAAAATATAAAGTAATATTAGGTATAGTAGTCTAAATTAAGAACATGCTAAGAAGGCCCTTTTATAAAACTCATATACATTTTTTCTGTTAATATTCTACTATATATTTAGTATTGTTTTATCAGTAACGATAATATCCAGGACTGCCCTTACGGCCCACCTCTGCTGGGCGCTTGGCGGACTCAGGAGTGAATTTCAATTAAATTAAGAGCCAAAATCTGTGTTGTAATGTTAAAAAGGAAATGCATATTGTAATTGTAAAAGTAAAGTCAAAGTTATGTGGAAAAACGGCCCGGATTTAAAGTTTGTAAGGTACCGGGCCTGTAAACACTGAATAAATAAATAAAACTGCCGTTTAGGGTGTGCAAATAGTGTAGCTGTACAGGGTCCCTCCCAAGATGGGGTACCCCGAGCTTGCTTAGATGACGGATGGGGAAAAAACCATTTGAGGTGGGAAATTTTTAACTGTTCGCTCTTAAACTAAGCTTCTTGTATAGGTGATATAGCAAATATTGTCAGAGTGTAAAAACAAATAATAAAATAGTCATATGGTTTGATTTATTAAAAGAGTGAAGTGAGAGATCTCCGTTTTAGCTCCAACAATTGGAATTTGTCTGTCTATTTGTGGTGGATATGTCCCACGAAACATTTTTAACATATTAAACGATTTAATTCAAACTTATTACAGTTGTTCCTTAAACCTTTCTACAAATCAAGTTCATTGTGGATGAAAATTGATAGACAAGTTGGATAGATATCAACCATCATATAATAGGAGAAGTCAGGAAATTATGAGAACCTTAAAAAAATCTGTTATTTCATAAGAAACATTATGTCTATTCAAAAGTAATATTATTTTATTCAATTGATCATTCAATTAGGTCTACAAAATACAATAAATATGAATGATATTTTAATAATTTTGGTCTAGAAAAAATAATATTTAAGAAGCTGCAAGTATTCATATTAAAAACATGGGTGGAAAATATGAGCACCCACACGGGGTTATATGAGCATCGTGTTATAATTTGATATATACATACAACGATAATTTAAATATCAGACTAGAAAAATTTTCAATAGGCCATATACACACACAGGGAAACAGTGGTATAGATATAACATATAATAATTACTCTCTTAGTATCCTACAAGCACAAACCAATACCTACTGATATTCAGTTTCTGTCTTGATAGGCCTATTTTTCTTGTCTGAGCAAAGGTCGCAAATGTAACGCTTCTGTTGTTTAAAAACACCACTGCACTTGACGTGAGCTCATATTTTGCATACTTGGCTCTGTACCCAATCACCACCTGTTGTGGAAATAAGATTCCCACAGAAAATGCACCCTGCATCTTCTACATCTCTTGACTTCTTAGCAGATGATGAAATAGAAGACTTTATTGCTCTTTTTTCTGGTAGTGATAACACATGTTTCTTGGCATTCTCGACGCTATTTTTGTGAGGATTATCCGTGAATATAATAGAATGAGCCATTATTCTGGTAGAAGGCTTCCTTGTACCTTTGGCTGGAATCGGAATCAGCTCTCAGAATTTTGGAGAGCATTGTGAAGTTGATCCTGCCTGTGATTATTATTTATTAACATTATTTACTGTTTACGTTATTTAAATTATTATTATTACTTTAACGATTTTAATTGCTATTATTTTTACTATCTTAGGCATGATGTAGCTGTAGACACCGCGAAAAGTGTAAAAATTCACAATTTAAAAAAGATCAGGGTATTGTGAGCACCCCTGCTTAGGCCTATATAAACAGCTGGGGCCATTTCGCCTTTTCAGCCATCTTATTCGTTGTGGTGAGATGTTAACTTTAATTTCTTTCAAGGGATGCAATGAGTAGGTTTTATATTACATTTGAGCTTAAATAACGACCAAACCAAATATAAATGTAGTCCCTGTTGCTTATACAAACTATGGGAAACATTTTAGTAACTTCATTTTAAACGTACCTTTTCATAAACTGATAAATACAGGACGCAGTGATTCTTTTATTATCGCCATGCACTTCCGTCTATGTTACTATGATGCAGTTGAACGTTCTTCAATAAGATGGCAGTACATACTTGCCAAGGGGAGAGTTTCAAACGGGTATGCTCATATATCACACCTGCTCATATTAGCCTGACCTCCCCTATATTAAACACGGCTTTTTGCATTAATGATTACATGTATGTACTTTTAGGACCTTTCCTGATACCTTACATGGCTGAAAATTAGTTATAATATAATCTATATATTAGAATGATCAACAAAAGTTTTATATTTTCTCTGTTTTATTTTGGAAAATTAAATAAAATATTTTCTCAATTTATGACATATATTATGTATATAATTTAGCTTATACATTATATGCATAATACATATTATAAATTTTCCTAGAGAAAATATTATTCAGAAAAATGTGTTATCTTTTCTCTATCGTAGTGTACCTATACGATGGAGAAAAGATGATACATTTGTCTGATTAATATTTATTTATATTTATTTATATATTTGCTGATAAATATTTTATATATATTCAAGAAAATATTTATCAGCAAAATGTCTTAGAGCTCTATAATCGAACTAAATTTTAAAATGAATTTAATTTAAGATATATAATCTCTTTCCGTTAAGACTACACCGGCGTAGGAACCACCACCACTTCCTCCCTAAACAATAATTAATTTAGCATCTTGTAGTTTAGGGTTTTTGTCTGAGTTTCAGTTCGCTCGGTTTCTGTTCCTACCCCCCTCCGTTGCTCTATCTCTCTCTTTCTCTCCACCTCCCTCCGTCTCTCTCATGCCCGTATCTCGCGGCAACATAAATACCCCGCGCTTGGATGCCTTCATTAACTGGCTGCAGTCATATATCACGTGACCCGCCGCTTATGAAGCCACTAAATCTCGCTTTAATTAACTATCAGTGTATCATTCCGCTTCGCGACGCACCGCTGTACTTGTAGGCGGCAATTTATTGTGTATTACTGTCCCTCCATAACCGATAGCAGCTACCAGTTCGAGGATATTATTACTGGGCCACGTTATGTCCACCGTTCACACCCTGCTGCCAGCCTTTTGAACGCGTCGTTTACGCCCTCCACAATCAGATAAGTTATTTCGGGCAGTAGAACAAGACCACAGTAGACTAGACTCCCGAATACTGGGAGATTGGGGTTCGAATCTCGGTCGGGCGTACTGAGGGTGGTTTTCCCCTGAATGGTTTTCCACTCCCCCTCCAAGCAAATGCGAGTACGTTTCCTATAAATATAACCTTCCTCATACCTAAAGCCATTAGCGTAATTGGTACATAAGCGTATAACCCGAACGGGTAGTAAGACGTGGTGCTGAAAAGAAAAGTAGTATAAGTCAAGCTAATGCTCCGAGGTAGTTTATGATGTAATGTAATAGATCGCGATACAAGGCCAGCATTTTTGTAGTTTTTGTAACAAAATGACCGCCTCTGTGGCTTAGAGGTCAGAGTTCCTGGCTACAGATCCAAAGGTCCCGGGTTCGATCCCCGTCGTTCCCAAAATTTATCTGTGAAGAAGTGGGTCTGGAACGGGGTCAATCTCAATCTCGTGAGGACAAATGAGGAGCCACTTGAATAAAGAAGTAGCCGCTCCAGTTTAGAAATTTGAGATTAACGGCCGAAAGGGCTCGTTGTGCTGACTACATTACACCACCTATTCACAGCTCACAGCATTGAGTCTACAGGAAAATACCCTCTCCGGTGGTGAAATAGTCTAAGGCAGAGTGAGCCAACCTTACTACAACTTTACAATATGTTAGTTTGTATTTCAAATAGTTGCCAAGTATTACATGATAAACTTTCGGAAATGTCTGCTTACCCTCAAATTATTTTTTTATGTAAAATTGAGGTTTGACCTTTTGTTAGTAAAGTTGAACAGTACTTTTTACATCCATTATTGTTTCCAGCCAGTGGTCTGGGTCAATTTCTTATTCCAATAATATATATTTCCACTACCGGCTGGCTAGGCCTCTCGTAGCTTCATATGTCTTATAATATAACTTAAGACTAGGACAGGCACAGCATCCACTGTGAAAGGGTAAACCCACATTTCACCAATGATAAATTTTTCGTCCATGCCTGAAATCGATCCCGGGACCCTTAGCTCAGTATCCAAACACGCTACCGACTGAGTTAAGGTCTCGGATCTGAACAGTATCTAAATTCTAAATGTAATCAAAATCGTTAAAGCAGATTTCGAGGAAATCGATTTTTTCTCTTTTCGTCCTTCAGTAAATTAGCTTCTCTAATGAACTGTGATGCGCACATTTACCTTAATAGTCATTGTAACACACGTATTTTATATGTTTTCCATTCAAAACTAGAATAATATATCTGTACGGATAATATTTCCCCCCAGACCTTTTCTTGAAATGTAAACTTGTAAGTAAAATGTCCCAGACTCGATATTCGCGGACAGCTTCAGATGTAAGATTCTAATATCTTCAAACGTTGCTCAAACACTATGTTGACTCGAGGCCCGCTGGGATTCTTAGTTTTCACCATTTGGGATTCCGGGGAGATAAAACATATTTGAAGTTATGCATTAGTACGATCTTGGGTGCGACCATAGCGAAAGGGATACTTATTTCTCTATGGTGCCACTAACCCTCATTTTGTTAGGAGTTTGTAAAATAGAAGGCAGCAAGCCCTTGGGCTCCGCCAGTCATCTCAGGCTCCGTGAGGCAGTTTTAATTTTTTATTCACGGTATGAAATAGCATTATTAATTAGGACATTGATTATTCTCAAATATGAATAAAGGACATTTGTCAAAGGCGCAGAAAAAACCTGTGATGATTTCCGTTTAGTTTATATTTATACTTGTTATATTTAAATGTCATTAAATACTACCCGCTCCGGTGGCCCGCATGGTTTAACGCACTGCTCTCGCAGTAGAATAGACTGCTGATGACGTGAAGATCAAGGTTCGAATCTCGCCCGGGTGTACTGAGGGTAGTTTTTCCAAAATTGTTTTCCACTCTCCCTCCACGAAAATGCAGGTGCACTTCTTATAAATATAACCTCCCTTATCCCCAAAACCATTAGCGTAATTAGTACATAAGTGTGTTACCTGAACGGATAGACCATTTGAAAAAAAATTTAACTATATGTTTTTTATAATTAATATTTAATTTATTTCGGTAAAAAAAGTTTGCTACAAAAACTACAAAAACACATACCTTTTCTCGCGTTTCCTGTGTTCTCACCTTAAATAAATGAAAATAATAGACATAAAAATGAGCGAAAGTAGAGTGGATAAACGATGGATTAGAATGAATGAGTCGTGGTGAAGGGAAGGATTATCTCGTTTTTTTTATTTGAGAAGGTGGGAATGGTATGATGGTGCTCTGGGAGGGAAGGGATGCTTGGTTTAGTTTTAGTTCAAGGCTAGGAAGTGACCCACTTTAATGTTATCGATACAATAATATGGAATAAGGAAGTGATAAAATATTATTAAAAAATGATTTACATTATTTTTATATTTATCTCAGTTTTTAATAAATGCAATAATTTAAAAGGGCATTCAATGTCACAGCTATCATTTATGTTGAAGAATAAATTATTAATAAAAAGGGCAAGTGTGTGTTATCTATATATATTTTTCAATAATGTGAAATGTAATTTATTCCCTTAAGGAAATAAAACATTAATAAGGTCAGCAAGCCATCATTTCCTGCTAATACCTTCTTATCGTTACATGTGATAGAGTCAATTCGTTACAACATGGATGAGAATAAACTTCAAGGACCCTTAGTATTTACGAGATAGTTAAGGACCCATCTAAAGGCCGAGTAGCGGGGATATTATATGCACGATTACACTCGACAAGAAATCACAAGTAAGTACAATTTTCTACATTTTTAGCTTGACAACAGTGAAACTAGAATCACTTTTAGTAAACTTAGAATACTTTTTTTTTAACATGGCATTCATTATTTTAGTGGCTCCTTCTTGGTTTCTTGATTTCAATTTCTTTCTTTCTTTTGATATTTAAAATTGTACATTATACTTTTATATTTATTTATCTGAAATATATAACGTGCACTTTCTGAACCAACTTATTATATCTGCACACGATAATTTCTATGAGCGAGAGCGAAAGGTCCTACCAATTTTACCGGGAGAGGTATTTTCATATACCTTACAGGGTTCTATTACATGAGGCAATCGAAAAGGGATTTACGGATTTACCTCCCCTCCGAAGGAAGTTGTGCTACGGATATTTATCGCTCCAGAAAAATCCATCGACCTCGGCTGGGTTTGAACCCACGATTATAATTTTGTAAACGTTTGAACATTTTTATTGGATATGTTTAAAAATGACATCTGATACACGGTAATCCAACCCAGGACTGTTGGCATAGCTCAGTCAAATGAATATTTATGAACGGCACCAGTCTACTGTATTACTATTAGCACCGCATCTTACTACCCGTTTGGTTTATACGCACTTAAGCTAATGTGTAATGGTAGGGTGATTGTTAGATGAAATGGAGGACCTACAGTTTAACGTGGGATCCGAACCACGGTGGAGGCCTGGCATTCCACACATTCACAAGCTGTGATAAATACACGTATTGTCAGAGGTGAAGGAAAGGTTTGGCAATGAGATAAATCTGTGCCGGGACCTAGGATTGAACCCCGGACCCCCAGCACAGAAGTTAGACACCTTACCCCTAGACCGTCAGGTCACCAGTCTACTGTACAAAGTGTTAATTTCAACGTTATGTTTTTACTGTATAGAATATTGGAGTGCTATCTTCTTCGACACACTTTATTTTCTTATGAGATTTTTCTAAACAAAATTGTAATCTCTCTTCGGTCGGCAGCCTAGATGAACTTAATATCTCGATGCAAGTACAATGTACCACACCATGTTACGTCATGGCACGTTTATAGGCCAAGGGAAACTGAACGGGCTTAAGGTCAATCTGACACGTGGAATGCAAAGTGCATACATGTTGCAGTACACCATTGATTGAAATAACTCTTATCAAACTTATCGGGAATATTTGCGATACCAGAAGCTTTCGTGAGGGGACTTAACAACTTCCTAGAAGGTTTGCCATTGAATAATTTCACGATTATTTATATATAAATAGTCCATATTATGAAACCTTTAATCGTGCTGGTGTTGTCTCTATAGCAAATTTGCATCGGAACCACCTCGATGTCCTTATGTCCTCATTTCAAGGTCGCCGTTTTACGACAACAGAATCACATTCATTTGTGGTGTAAATCATTGAGTTGAAGTTTCGTGAATGGCCAAGTAAATAGCAACCACCAGAATCGTTATTTTAATTCGTGAGCCCTTTGATTCACTATAAACCTGAGAAATATAGCATGGCGTGTAGCTAACATTGGATTAAGATAGGCACATACTATGGTGTAAGGGGCTACTAAACATTTTAAACTGAAGCTGAGAACCAGGAAAAATACATTCTGGAGCTCTAGTTAAATGTTTTACACTAATATTATGAACATTCAATAGCTACAATTTAATTTTACAAGTATAAAACAAACGGGAAATATCCCATTTTCTGGTTGTTTCTATGGCAAGTGTTCTTTATTCATATTTGAAAAAATTTGGCTCTCCTAATTACCGATGGTATTTTTAAGTGTGAAATACAAATAAATAATATTATAAAATTGCCTCACGAATTGCCTGAGATAACTATGGCAGAGCCCAAGGGCTACGCAGGGACAAGTTCGTAAAACGCTGGTATATTTTATCCGGTCGTATCGCCGGGCACCGTCTCGGAAAATATTAATTTTTGAGTTTTATACAAAATAATAAAGAAATAGGCCAATAGATGCGATACTGCCAAGTATGCGACAACATACAAGAATACGTAGTACCTAGTCGATACGATGCAATACTGGCAAGTGTGCGCCAACATAAAAGAACACGTAGTACCTAGTCGATACGATGCGATACTGGCAAGTATGCGCCAACATAAAAGAACATGTGGGGCCTAGTTGATACGATGCGATACTGGCAAGTATGCGCCAACATAAAAGAAACACGTAGTACCTAGTCGATACGATGCGATACTGGCAAGTGTGCGCCAACATAAAAGAACACGTAGTACCTAGTCGATAAGATACAAATGGGTGGGCAACAACTTTTAGTCATTATATTTTGGTTTGGTTTTATCGCCAGGTCTTACTACCCGTTCGGGTTACACGCATATTTACTAAATATACTAATGTGTTAGGGATAAGAAAGGTTAAATATAAAGGAAGTGTACCCAAAATTGGGTGTTGGGAGAATGGAAAGTCATTTAGGTGGGAAAATCCCTCAGTACACCCGACCGAATATTCGAACCCCGATCTCCCCATCATCGGCAGACCAATCTATTGCCAGAGTTATGCCATAGAGACATAGACTATGCGGCCACTTAAGCGGGGGTTTAGTCTTCATATTACTGGTTGATAGTGTTAAGTTCACTAAGTAAATTACATACAAGGAAAATTTGTGTTTTCCTTTTATTCTTTCTTTCTTTCTTTCTTTGATTCGTGTCTTTCTGCCCGTCCAGTCTGTCTGAAAATCTAAACTAATGAGATGTGTTCATGAAGAAATACATCAACATTGGAGGGAAGGTGAGAAACTATTTAGGAAAAAAAAACCTCATTACACCTAGCTGGGATTAGAAGCACGACCACCCAATCACCGATAAACCGCGCAAGACGAGACTGACGCCTTTACACGCTGATACAGGTTACTATCTTTAAACTTGAATTATTTATTTCAGTTTAGTGATACAATCATGGTTTCGGGCCTGGTTGATGTGTTTGTCGTAGAATTAGGTAATTAGGATTACCTGATCCCCACAGCGGTGGCCAAGCAGCTTTTGGCCGATCTCCGCGCGGCGTGATTCACAACTTTTTACTCCTAGAAATCAGACAAAGGGAGTGTTTGTCTTCACAACATCTGTTCTAGAATCCACAGTTAATGTAAATTCTGTGTGTGTTTTGGTTGGGTTAGATTAAATTTAGTCTGCTGATTAAAATATCAGAATTCGATTAATCAGTGAAGTAAAAAAGTAGACGTGTGCTTTGGGATATGTAAAATAAAAACTACCATAGCCGATTGCTTCTGTAATATAGAGTGGTCCCAGCTATTTGAAAATGTTGAAGTAGCTTTTTTTTTCTTCAAAATTATGATACAATATTTTATACATCGAAAAATGTAAATTTAAAACCTTATCCGATTTATAAATCCAAACAATGGAGCTAAATGGAAGAGCGAATATTATCATATTTTAATTTTGTAATGTTTAATGTATTTTTTATTCATCTAAGTGGTTAAATTCAACGTGAGAGTCCCTTCCCAACTAGATGGCATTTGTTTGAAATATTTCAGATTAGATTTTTGTAGTTTCATATCAATTGAAAAATGACACCGGACACGCGATTGGAATCCAGGACCTTTGGCTTAGTACGCCGATACTCTTGCTATTGAGCTACCAGATAATCTTCCCGTGCTCATTTTTTAAGGCGGAGTCTTTGATGGACGTGTGGAAAACTATAAGCTACAATTGAGCCTTCTCGATTCGACGGTGGTTACGTTATCTGATAGGTCACGATCATTCGATCGCTCAATTGTAGCTGATGATTTTCAGCATGTCCATCACAGACTCTGCCTTAGAATATGAGTGAATAATGACTCTGGGTCCGGGACGACTCCTGGATAGCTCAGTGGTAATAGCATTGGCGTACTAAGCCAAAGGTCCCGGGTTCAATTTCTGTGTTCATGTGTCCCTTTTCAATTTAAAGAATATGATATTTTGATGAGGTTATAATGGTACATAGCAAATACAACAGTTTGTCTATTAAATCCGTCTAAGATGAGGGTATTATAGTACTTAACAGAATATAGTCCTACTGGTGGGTACTTTAAATAAGGCATCAGTCTCGTCTGGCGTGGTTTGCTGATAGCTGGAGGTCAGCGTTCATAATCTGGATAGATGTACAGTACTGGAGATGGATTTTCCCATATAGAAGATTTCCCGCTCTCCCTCAAAGCCTGTGACAAATTAAGGTACAATTACGCTGAATTCTATCTTCCTTATTCTTATTTCATTGAAATAAAAAGTTGGTTGAAATATTACAAGGAAAACCACCCTAAGAGGCCCACCTCGGTAATCGAGAAATTGCCGCGCAGATGTTCAGCTCTTACGCAATATTTAATTCTACGATGTGTTATTTAAAAATATGGCTTACGTCAAAATAGAGTCAAAAGATTCCAAAAGGACTTTTTCTTCCCTTAACATCTTTATAGTTTGAGAATCAAATAGCCAAAGCTATTATGTATGCTTTTAGTGAGGATAATCCATCGATTCCCGTGTCCAGGTGTCATTTTTCAATTTTCAGAATATTTATAGTTTGAGTTTATAAATAGAATAGCTGATTTTCAACGACTTTTTAATTATATTTGCGGGACTATAAGAGTAGGCTTGGTAAAAAAAAGGGCACTGGATTTAGCGTTCCTCTAACAAATATAGTAATTTTTTGATAGGGTCCCCCCTAATCCTCTTTAAAATAAAAAATTATGGGTATAATAAATTATAGTAAATGAAATACTTTGTTTTAATAAAAACAAATTTCATTAAATTTAAAGCATTTATTTCAATATTACCGCATTTCACGACTCAAATACAGAGGTGACCGACCTGCTTTGGTGGCCACATGGCCAAATCCCAACAGACTAGACCGCCATTGACAGGGAGATTGGACCTCAAATCCCTGTCGGGTGTATTGAGGGTGGTTTTTCTTATAAGGTTTTCCACTATTACTTCACGCAAACGTAGGTACACCTCTTCTAAACTCAATATTTCTCATCCATAACTCATTAGCGTAATTAGTACATAGGCGTTTAGCCTAAATATGTCGTAAAACGCGGCGCTAAAAAAATAATTTAATAACATGGTGCAAAAACCATTCTTTGTCATGATTTGTGTGTATGAACTTGACTTTCCTTTTAAAAATATGTGTAAACGAATAAACCTATTTCATTTAAAAATGATACACTACGTCACCAATCATTGTCATATTAGAACATCTATACTCACCAAGAAAGTTACCCAAGTAACAAGTTGAAAAAAATTTAAAGATACAGATTTTTTTTTTGTGAGTTTTACAAGATATTAAAGGTTTTAGACCTTTGGAGTTAAGATACAATAAAATTGAAAAGTTTTTAGAAATCATTTAATACGAGACGGATGAAGTTACGGAATGTACACAGGTTCTTAGAGCAATACAATCATCGGGAATGAATTTACATCAACCAGTCGAGTTCTATCCTGCACCCGGTATTCCTTATTTCCCTCCATGGTGAGAGGTTGATGTACCAGGGGCTGGTAGGTGTACAGACAAGACAGGATGCGCGTGGCTCAGTAGCAGCTACACGTGATATCTTCGTGGCGCGCCGTGCTGAGCTCAGCGAGAGTCTTTAACTCGAGGCTTCCTGGATGTTACCTGACTTAGCAACATCACTCTGGTTACAAGATACACTGGAACATTGGGGGTTACTCTAACCAGGCCGGGGTTCAAGCCTAGACTACAGTCTGGTTACAAGATACATTGGAACATTGGGGCTACTCTAACCAGGCCGGGGTTCAAGCCTAGACTACAGTCTGGTTACAAGTTATACTTGAACACTGGGGGTTACTCTAACCACGCCGGGGTTCAAGAATAGACTACACTCTGGTTACAAGATATACTGGAACACTGGGGGTTACTCTAACCAGGCCGGGGTTCAAGACTAGACTACACTCTGGTTACAAGATACATTGGAACATTGGGGCTACTCTAACCAGGCCGGGGTTCAAGACTAGACTACACTCTGGTTACAAGATACACTGGAACACTGGGGGCTACTCTAACCAGGCCGGGGTTCAAGACTAAACTACACTATGGTTACAAGATACAAACACAATGGTAAGATAGCATTGAGAGACCCTAAAAAACGCAGATGGGAAGATAACATTATAATGAAACTGAAAGAGATAGGGTGTAATGAGGTGGACTGGATAGAACTAGCTCAAGATAGGGACAAGATGTAATGAGGTGGACTGGGTAGAACTAGCTCAAGATAGGGATAGGTGGTGTACTTTCGTAAATGCAGCAATGAAATTTCGAGTTCCTAATGCCACAGAGTAAGTTTTTAAATTTGTTTCTAAATTGGGGATAGTGATTATTAATTCTCTTTATATTAAACTAGATTAATATATGGAATACCAGCATATTGGGTAGTAGGTGTTTTAACTACTCTCTTTAGGAAGCCAGGTACAATAAGGATGGGTTCCCCCCTTTTTGGACTGCCATCTCTTTTACAAGTGAGCTTAGGAGATTTTACTAAATGCTTCATATTCTTATTACATGACTTTGGGTTGGATATTATAAGTTGTAAATAGACTATTTCTAGCTAACATTAAAACACTTACTTTAGGACAACGCGCATACAAGTCACGTGGGCTAGGGCCTCAAACTAGACTTTAGACTTGTCTGTTTTGTTGTTGACAGGGATCTGGACTAAAATACTAGACAAGTATAATGAGGTTTTTTTTTTGTTTTTTTTTTAAAAATAAACATAAAAATGATAGCCTGGAGGAGTAGTAAGACGGATGGGGTGCACAATTTTTTTTATACCTAGGACAGAACATCCACTCCTAACATCAGCAATTCTACCTTGTCAAATTAACAAAAACTCAGATATGTTAGGCACCTGCTAGAGCATAAGAGTCAGGCCTCCCTCCTTTAGCTTCAATAGACCTGATTGAGATTCGAGCCCTGACCTTCCCATCACAGGAAAACCAATCTATACTGGCCCGACTTCAAAGTCCACGTGCCCACTGATGCGGACTAATAAACAATAGCTGACCACGTACTAAAAAACTGTTCCTGCTTTAGCACACGCCTACCAAAACTAATTATTGTGTTTTTATGTACAGTATAATTTTCAAAGAAAGGGCCTTAGCTGACAAATAGGATCGTTTATAGATCTACTTTCACGCAATCTGTAGCCATCACTTTTTATAGATATTACCAAAACTAATAATATAATAAAATGTTGTAAGTGTTGATGGTGACCTGGCTGTCTAGGGGTAAGGTATCGGATTTCTGTGCTGGGGGTCCGGGGTTCAATCCTATGTCCTAGCATAGATTTATCTGATTGGTAAACCTTTCCTTCACCTCTGACAAGCCGTGTATTAATCACAACTTGTGAATGTGTGGAATGCCAGGTCTCCACCGTGGTTCGGATCCCACGTTAAACTGCGAGTCCTCCATTTCATCTCACAATCACCCTACCATTACACATTAGGGTTCGGCCAGACTGACAAGCGTGCGAGCGAGTGAGCGCGCAATTAGCAGATAGCTCTTTATAGTTGTTGAAGAGGAGGCTACGAATCTTGGCTCAGTGAACTGAGGGTGGTTTTTGACAAGTGATTTATTGTTGTGGTTTTCTCATCCTTTCTCCACGCTAATGGTGATTCTTATTTGTAAATGCCTACTTTGATAATATTGAAGTATTTTATCATATCAGTTTTACATATATATATATATATATANTAATATTGCCTAGCGCCTGTAAGCTAGACTGTACCGGGTCAAGCGCGCGCGCTTGAAAAATATAACCAGTTCTATCTTTCAAGCGTGCACGCTCTAGTCTGGCCACCTCTCATTACAACCAATGTGTTCTATTTTTTATTTTAGTCGCTCGCCCAGTTTGGCCGCCCCCTTAGAGTAAGTGCGTACAACCCGAACGGTTAGTAAGAATCGGTGAAATAATAATAATAATAATAATAATAATAATAATAATAATAATAATAATAATAATAATAATAATAATATAAAAGTTGACCATAAAAACAAATGCTTATCATTTCTAAAAGGCTCTTCCTATGAAAATTAGACTATTTATACATACACTCCAAAATTATATCAAATAAAGGTGTACAGGGAGTCCTCTATCGACGCCTCTTCGCACCCAACGCTGCACACGTTGTTCCGACGCCTCACGTCGTAAGTACGGCCTGTCTGCTGTAGTAACCCAGTGGCGAGGTAGACCTGGAAAATCGAAACTTAGAGGGCGGGGAGCAGGAGGGGGGGGGCTGTATAGAGAGGGTTGCTCGATGCTGAGGTCAGCGTTTTCTCCCCAAGAAGCGGGCGGGCAGGGCGCCCACCACTACATTCTCGTAGTCTCTCTACCCGCGTCCTCTACTATACAGAGTGATCCAGAACACAGGTACCATAAGGTAAGGAGCACGTATTTTTTTTAAACTACTATACTATAGGAAGAATCTTGTTTGTAATTTAGAAAAGTTCCTTCCTCATCTTTGATGTATTCATACATCAAGTCATGTGAATCTGTGCTGTCATTTTTGATAGATATTAACAATACCTATTCAAATATGGTAAAATGTATTTAATTATTGATTGCAAAAACTATATATTTGTATTTTCTATTCACTATGAAATTTAGACCTTAAACATTCGTAGTTCTAGTGCATGGATTTATTTTTAGCACCACGTTTTACATTCGTTAGATCAATCCCCACATTTACACTAATGTAGTGTTTTTTTTAACACCACGTCTTACTTCCCGTTAATTCCGCTAATGGTTTTAGGGATCAGGGCGGTTATATTTATAAGACGCGTACCCACATTTCGTGGGGGGGAGAGTGGAAAACAAGTTTGGGAAAATCACCCTCAGTACACCCGACCGAGATTCGAACCTTGATCTCCCCGCCATGGGCAGTCTAGTTTGCTAGTAGCTTTGTTAAACCACGCTGCCACCGAAGAGCGGGTAGTGGGGATAAATATAGTTTAACTTATAGTTTTTGTAATGCACCCTCATTTTCGTAGGGGAAGAGTGAGACAAATATTTAGGGGAAAACACTCTCGTTGCACCCAACTGGTATTCGAAATCAGGTATCCCCAGCACCGGTAATCCAGCCTATTGCGAAAGTGACGACCTAGACATTTCAACCACCATTGTGGTTATGAGCTTACCGCCGAGTTTCAGCTGCCGCGTGGTATAACTACTTACTACCTGTTCAGGTTATACGCATATGTACTAATTACGATAGTGAGTTAGGGATGAGGAACGTTGAATTTAGATGAAGTGTACCGACATCTGCGGGGAGAAAAAGTGGAAAACCATTTAGGGCAAACCACCCTCGGTACAACCGACTGAGATTTGAGCTCCGATCATCCTGTAACCGGCAGTCCAATCCAACACGAGAGTGATGCCTTAGACTATGTGCCCACCGAAGCAGGTAAGGTATCTTAAGTGTGGTTAAATTTGGATGTAATAAATAATATACTAAATTTTCTAAGCTTCATTTCGGTCAGTTATTTACGTTAACTTCATAGCTTGTAATTCACTGTGCAAATTTTAACTAACACTGAGACATTACAATAACCATGCCTATTTTGATATAGATGAACAAATAGTAAAAATAATCTTTATTGACAAATAACGATAAACATTTATTTCCAAAAGTCTTAATACCTTTTGACACAGTTAATATATATTGCACGAACGAAATAATTCCCTAAAATAGGAATCTGCATTTACCAAATACAAGCAAAAGAGGTCGAATTTTCTTCTTCTGTAGTTTTGATCCATCCTTAAGACAGGCTTCCTACATTTTAAAATCTTTCACTTATCTAGTAGTATAAGAATTAATTGTGGTTCTTTTTTTGCAGTACTTTAAACGTCAAACTTAGCTTATAATTTATAATATGTTTTCTAATTTGGGGCCTTCTTGAATACATGGCCAGAAAATTCAGTACAAAATATTAACGATGTTCTTATCAAATAGATTTGAAAAATGAAACACCAAAGGAAGCAATTGAAAACTGACGTCATTTCCCAATTAAAATTGAGAAAAAACAAATATGATGGAACTCTATTTGATTGGAGCCTACTTAAATATCAATGATTAGATCAATCTTAATATATATAATTCTTCTGTACGTGTGTATGTCACTGAACTCCTCTTAAACGGCTGGACCAATTTTGATGAAATTTTTTGTGTGTGTTTGAGTGGGTCCGTGGATGGTTTAGATTCACAATTGGACC
>CABFWB010000537.1:212029-244754 GCA_902151455.1 Timema bartmani
ATCTCTTTCAGGTCCATTCTAATGTTATCCTCCCATCTGTGTCTAGGTCTTCCCAATTGTCTCTTACCATTAGGTTTACCAATAAGTATCCTGAACACAGTTTTATATTCTCCCATTCTATCTGCTTGTCCTGCCCATCGTAATCTATGAGACTTGACTATCCTAACAATGTATTGTGATGAGTACAGGGTATGTAACTCATCATTATGTAAACTCCTATACTCAGTAGCCTCATCCCTTTTTGGACCAAATTTCTACCTAAGCCCCTTGTTTTCGAACAGCTTAAATGTTTTTTTCGTCATGTGAGGTAAGAGACCATGTTTCACAACTATAGAGAAATATTTACAATTTTATGTTTTTTGTTAAATTTATAAAAGATAATCATGTGTCACTTCTGGCCACTGCTTATCTTTCCCTTTCATTGATGTAATTCAATGAGAAGTGTGAAGATATTATTGATAGAACTAGCGTCAATTTAAACTAGGTGTTTGTATTTTATCACGGCAGCCCTCATTATAAAGGGAATATTTAACAATGTTCTGGGGTACATCCAAGGTTCTTCTTGCTACTGATGTTTATGAGGGGCCTTGCCCCCACACCCTCTTAATTATAAAGACAGTTTCAACAAAAATATACAGACTATATCACTGAAAAGCGTTTTAAAAATATATAATGAAGATCCCATTAAGAAACACACTGAGTTTTCTCTTTCCTAAAGTAAAATAGATAAAAAAATACGCTGAGTCATGCCTTTCTATCAGCATATTAGCTGGTGTATAAAAGTTGCAAATATTAAAAAAAAAATCATTTACAAGTTTGTATTATTATAAGTACTAGAAACAAATTAACCTCTTGAAATGTTTAAGTCTCTTTGTTTTTGTATTATTATAAGTACATAGAAACAAATTAACCTCTTGAAATGTTTAAGTCTCTTTGAATCGAAATTGCAGCCTCAGGCAAAAGAAACGTATATAAAAGATGTAATGCATGATAAAGTCAATTCGCGACTGGAGTGGGGGTGACAGCTATCAGAATATTTTTATTGTAAATATTGGTTGAAAGTTACTATTGCTAACCTATCTGGAGATAATTATTATTTTCTTAGTAATAATACATTATCAAGAAAAAGTGTTAATAATCGCTTCTGATAATACTTCCCTAAGGATTACTTTATAAATGGATTTTTCTTTACTAATTTAAAAAAACATTATATATTAATAAGAAACTATTATTTATTTTTAATTCGTGGTTGTGCCAACACGATATATTTTAGTGCATGAAATAATAAATTAAAAAGTATTGTATCAACATTTGTATTTTATTATAACTGGCAACCATAAATTAAAAAATAGACAACTATGTGTTTTTTTTATAATTGAGAGAAAGAGCCATGCAAAATTCTAGTTTCAAAATAAAACTTTTTATTTTGAAGCACATGCTTATGAACACAGCTGAATACTATTTGTAAGACGTCATCAACCGAGATCATTTCTTCCTGTTCGCCATTTATTTATGAAGAGAAGGCAGCCTTATAGAAGCTCTCATTTGTAAAGCATTTTTAAGTGAACCGTAGACGTTGCTTCCACCCAAAAAAAACAAAAAAAAAACCAACAAACGGTTATTTTCATAAGTTCGTATTTCAATAATGTAGATAGGTTAAAAGAAAAACATAGCTAGAAACAAATTGTCTGTTGTAAAAGTTTGTGCTGCCAAAATTGACAACAACTCAAAATATGTTCTGGCAGATCATATGGTTTGGCGAATGGATGGATGAGACTAGATCTGGTGACTTTTGTTAACCGTCAGGGTCAGTTACCATCACACCTATGGTGAATCGACATTAGCTGCCTGGAACCCTATATATTATTTGGTTTTTAGTTATTAATGATTGGGTAACGTATCATTTGGGTAAAGATCCTTTTTAAAAAAAGGCGATAAACCCCTCCAATGAAAGTAAATTGATAAATAGAATTAATTTTTTAGTGTAGATTGACTAGATTTAATTAATATGAATTATTGAATTTTTATATAAGATTGTTACAATAGTAGATGTTAACATAGTATAAAAAATAGGTAGAATGATGATAAATATTTTTCTTTCTACTATAGCAATTAATATTCACCCTAAATGTCCAATAGAGGAATAAGCTAAAATTTTACGTAGTGAAGTTTGGTTAAGACCCCCTAGTGGCCCAATTAATACTGAACATGTTACTACAAAAACGTGAACTCTCTTATTATTAAATCATGTGAAATAATTTTTAAAGGTGCAATTTTTTGTCAGGTTATTGAAATTAAACAATTTATTCGGGTCAATTCTTCTATAGCTACTGGGAATCAATAGGGCTAGTAGGGCTGAAAAAATATTATTAAAGACGAATATCTATTAAAATAAATTTGTATTGATATTAATTTAATTAATAATATTACTACAATATACATAATTGATAGTAAGGTTCTATCTTCTTGTTTATTATTTTTATTCCCTTCTCTTTACTTTATAAAAGTTTTAGTTTCCCTTCTATGACGACGACATGTTTTAGTGATTTTTCACCATCTTCAAGTCTTATTTGTATTAAAGATGATTGATTTTAATTCATACTATTGGTAAGTTTGTGATATCTAATTCCATATAAAACCGTAAAATTTCACAAACTTTCCAATAGTATGAATTAAAATCAATCATCTTTAATACAAATAAGACTTGAAGATGGTGAAAAATCACTGAAACATGTCGTCATCATAGAATAAAAGTATATAAAATAAGGAGAAGGGAATAAAAAAGAAGATATAACCTTACTATCGATTATTATTATCACTCCTTACCAAATAAACATGAACATTATTAAAAACAATAGATATAATTAAAATAATTGATGCAATTAATATAAAGAGCTTTTGATATTCGTTCTAAAATATAAATACACGCGTAGTTGGACTGACAGGAGAATATATCTCATAGGGAAAAGGAAAATATAATTTTAAACAATTTGTACATATTTACCTAATTTACTGTGTAAAATAGTCAGGGTTTATTAAAAAAAATTAAATTATTATGTTATAATTTCAAAATATCTTGTTGGGCTCAATCATAACAATTCATGAAATCAGGGGGAATTTATGTGCTACGTTTATAAAATAAAAATATCTCACATGTGAGTTTATACATTCTTTAATTATGGATGACTTTTAAAAAGAAAATATAAATTTTTAATATTTTTCAAATCATCTAAAACTACATTTCATTTGATTAAACAATAATTTGAGACATATTATACAAACAAACAATGTAAATTAGGATTCTAGCTATCTATATCATCCCAGATTTTAAAATAACGAGATAAGCTTAAAATTTACTTTTCATTATTCACTTTTAATAGTAGGCTATTTCAATTATTGCAAAGACTACTGCGGAATCATTTACTCTGATCATATTTTACGTTACCAATTGTTTCAATAAATATTGAAACTACCACCCTGATGGTGAAATGCCCCTATAAAAATAATAACTCTCCTTTAGGAGCTAGAGTAGTTTACCAAACTTATTGTTTTTATTACTTTCCCAGAAGATTAGTGATGGGGCGAACTAAGTGTAGAGTTTCCGCCTTTTCTCGATCATAACTTAGGACGCTTCTTCCAATGAATGCTCACGTTTCCGTACTCCGGAACTTACGAAATTGCCCTTTAGGTAGTGGCAACCCAGAAATATACTTTGTGGGCGCAGAACATATAATGCAGCAATTCTACTACTTTATATATATGTACCAATTTGAAACTTTAGGGGCTTTTTAATATATTTAATGTAGAGTAAACTTCGTTTACCTTGAACAGTAGCAGTATTACTTTGGACTATACTGTGCCTCTATCTGATATGCTATTCCATAGTGGAATAATGCAAGGTTGGCTTGCTACCTTACAGGGTAACCGAACAGTACCTTATTTTTTGACGTGAATACGTCTTTAAATTTGCTACCATACAGGGGCAATCCAAAAAACCTAATGATAACAAAATCGAGGGATACAGTTTGGTGTTGTAGTTTCGAATCTTTCCTCTACATCCAAAATTAAATTATACCACTGGATAGCTAAAGGATCAAAGAATTCATTACGATAAGCGAGAACAGTGACGCATCGCGCGTGGTGGAGGGGGAAGCGCCGCCATTCTGAGGTTATTTTGCTGCGTATCGAGATTTTCAATTAGTATAACTTTTGACTCGGAGAAGCTACGATGTTCGTTTAGGTTTTAATCGTCAGCTGTCGTCAAAATCTATCGATTGTATATAAAACATTAGTTTAAAGTCGTACTTTTCGTATCATAGACCTATAATTAATAAAGTTATATTGTAACACAAAAATTATTCGTTTCCTTGCTTTTATCCTAAATACATAAATAAAAATTTATTTAAAAAATATAACCCGTTACATAAACGTATTCACGTACAACACACGGCCGTGTCCATGACACAGCCACACCCCATTTTTTGTAATATCAAGTCGTAAGCGTGGTCTTAAAATGTAGCCTATGTATTCAACAAATCTTCAATTTTTATATATTGTTTTATTTAAACTTAACACGATTTAAAATTTTATCAAACTTATTTGCGATTCTAGGTATCGGTTCAGGGTTGGGGAAATGCCCTGATTGTATTTCTTGGGCTCATTAATGCCTTTCATATGTATTTTTAGATAGTATTGCTTTTTATATCGTTTTTGTGCGTTAGCCAACTGTGTGATCTTTCATATATAGTTGTAAATAGATATTTACAAAATATATAATAAATGGTGCAAAAAACATTATTATCTTTTTTGTACCCATCTTAAGTAAGCCCTGTAACACTGAGCCTTATTTACTCATAATATTTTATTTAAAATTTCTTTCCCACGACCAAAGTCATTTAGGTCGTTAATAAAGTTTTTTTACCCACTTTGGGGGCCGCGTGGTCTAACTCGATATTCTCTTGTTAAACTTGACTCCCGAAGATGGGAAGATTATGGTTCGATCTCGGCCGGGTGCACTAAGGATGGTTTTTCTAAATGATTTTCCACTCGACCTCCACGCAAATGCGGGTGCACTTCCTCTAAATTGACACCCTCTAATTCCTAATACATTAGAGTAATTAGAACATAGGTGTATAACCCGAATGGGTAGTAATACGCGGTGCAAAAAAAAGTTTTTTTCCAACCGTACGCCAAAAAGGTTTGTCGGGTAGACCATTCCTGGTCTTCTACTGGCAGTGAATGATTTTGTAACCGTCTTCTGAGGTTAGGACGCCATGTAGGTGCTGTTACTTCACCTCGATGAGATGATGATGATGATGATTATGTGGTGTCAATAGAAGTCTTAAACCTAACTTAAGCCTGATGATCCAGACCATGGTAACCATATGAACATTTCCCCTTTGGGAAGAATACCCATAATACCACCGGGATTCAAACTGGGGGCTTCTAGATTAGGAATGCTGACTATCAGACCATGAGGCCAGCTTAATACGGTTATTAAAATGCAAATATTATAGTACCAAACTAGAGCCTATTTGAGTAATTTTTTTTAGTACTCTGGTGACCTGGTGGTCTAGGGGTAAGGTGTCAGACTTCTGTACTAGGGGTCCGGGGTTCAATCCTCGGTCCCGGCACAGATTTATCTGATTGCCAAACCCTTCCTTCACCTCTAACAAGACGTGTATTAATCACAACTTGTGAATTTGAGGAATGCCAGGCCTCCACCGCGGTTCGGATTCCACGTTAAGCTGTAGGTCCTCCATTTCATCTCACAATCACCCTACCATTACACATTAGCGTAAGTGCGTATAACCCGAACGGGTAGTAAGACGTGATGATGATGATAATAATAATAATAATTTTTTGTACTGATTGAGATGTATCTATTTACTCTACTCGTAGGACCAACTAGTCACATTACTTGTGCCGATATGAATGAGTCGGATACGTAAGAAGAGTATTAATATAGCAATGTGATTATTTGCACTACCATGCGGGGTCCACGGATGGTCAAAGCCAGCATTTTTAAAACTGTGCTCCGCAGAGCCGAAGGGCTTCGCCATAGTTATCTCAGACTCCGTGAGGCAATTTTAGAATATTATCTATTCGTTTTTCACACTATAAAATATCATCAATAATTAAATTGCCAATTTTTTCAAACCTGAATAAAGAACACTTGCCATCGGCACAATCCAAACATGTGATATTTTCCGTTTGTTTTATACTTGTAATATTTAGCTATCTTTATTGAATGCTCATAATATTAGTGTAAACAATTTTATGAGGGTTCCAGTACATATTTTTTCTGGTGCAAGGGCCCCTTTAGTCAACAAAGTTTGGGAACTCCTGATCCTATCTCTAAGGCTTCACTCTCGTGTTAAACATGGCCCGCTGATGAAGGGGAGATCGGGGCTCGAATCCCCGTCGGGTCTACTGAGTTTTTCCTTAAATTGTTTCCCACTCTCCTTCCACGCTAATACGGGTGGATAACCTCTAAAACGCTTCCTTCCTCATCCCTATCCCATTAGAGTAACTATCACATTGGTATAACCTGAACAGGTAATTAGACACGGCGATTTAAAAAAGTTAAACACATTTTAATTAGACTAATGGGGTAAGAATGAGAAAGGTAGAATTTAGAGGAAACATCTTCATATTTGCGTGGAAGGAGAATGGGAAACTTTCTAGGAAACTTAACTCTCAGTACACCCGGAGGGATTCTAGCCCCGAAATCCCAATCACCAGCAAATTAGACTACACGAGCTCAGCAATTAGTCTGCGTGCCCACCGATGCGGGCTACCATAATTACTTTTTTTTGTTAATATATGAAAATAAGACTATATTTTAAACAAGCGACTACTTACAACTCTTCAGTTGGCCCCTTACCATCGAGAGAAACAGACTAGCCCTCAAGATTTCACAAATCCAGATATAATCGAAACTAGTCTTTTGTTGACAAAAGCGTGAATGGCAAAGATATAAATGACATCTTCCATTGTGTCCCCGGTGAATCTCTTGTTGATCGACGGATTTGTTTTAGGTCTATATAGCCTGTCCCCCTCCCACCCTCGTGGATCAAACCACCCTTAAAAACCGACCTTAGTTTTTATTAAAAGTCGAGAACAACCAGTTGCTTTCCTGAATAGCAGTGACATTTCATCCAGTATTGTAGGCAGACAAAAAGCTAGATTATGGTTTTCTCAGGCTGCAGATATACTGATCCACTCAATTAATGATAACTATATATTATGCCCTAAATTTCTACGATAAAAATTAAATTAAATATACATGTCACGATCTGAAACTAAAATTAACAATAACGGGCGTTTATGGTAAAAATGCACAATAAATTTCGTAAAAAAAACAAACGAAGAGACAATTTGGCCATGTATTTAGTAGGTTCTGTTGTGATTTCATCAACCCTTTCACATATCTTAAAATCAATCACAAACGGGTCTACTTAATAAAATGTTCTAAATAAAAACGTTGATAAAATTGTACTGTGCAGTACAAACATAAATGTTGAGGTGGGAATGTAAGAAACACGAGTCAAGATGGTAATACAGCGAACACGAGAAAAGGGCAGTTCTTTTGAAGTTTTTAAAGCAACATTTTTTGAACAAAATAAATAAAATATTGCTTCAGTAGAAGCATAGACTTTAATTTTCTTCACATAGTGAACTCAACAGTTGTTGAATATCTGTCATGAGCATAGCTGCATTAGATGAGGAAGCTTTTAAATGAAGAGAAAAAGTTGTCAATAAATTCCAGGACACTCTTGACCGATATTCAAAAAACGTTGAGGCAAATTCTTGGTGATGGACTTGTGAATTAATCGGTTCCTAGAGCTATAATTGTATCACAGCCCCTTGGGGTCAGGAAGTAGGCCTATTTATTTGCTTAAACATTCCATTAACTTTATTTTACGATTTGTTTGAATTTTAAATCCAAACAAAAATATTTGTAACTGATATATTATGGCAATCATTTAGGCTTACATAAAAGTAAAATAAATGAAAAATATATATTTTTTTTCCCAGCTTTAATACTGATATGTCTATGCCCTTTTGGTTTTTAGCACAATCCTATCAAATTTTGCACGTGGACTATTACTTGTGCCAAATTTTTAGACCGAAAAAATTATAATTTTAAGCTGTTAGTGTTTTTTTTTAAATGGTTGTGATATATTTGGGAGTTCCTTCTTGAAAATTGTAAACAAGACGTACTGGTGTACTAACTCGGCACCAGCGAAAAACAACACGTTGTGGATAGTAAATCACAATAAAATTCTAAGCCAATCTAGCCTAGTCCAACCTAACCTAACCTAACCTGAACAAACCTAAACTAATATAGGCTAAAAGATTGGGGGCGGGGGCGAATTCAGATCCCTCCGCAGTTCTATTATCTGTTATAGCCCTATTAGCCAATGAACGTGGTCCAACCAAGCTATGAATTATAGTCCTCCTAGTCAGTGAGCATGGCCCAACTAAGCTTTGACGATAGTCCTCCTAGTCGGTGACCATGCCCCAACTAAGCTTTGACGATAGTTCTCCTAGTCGGTGACCCTGATACAACTAAGCTATGACGATAGTCCTAGTCAATGATCGTGGCCCAACTAAGTTATGACGATAATCCTCCTAGTCATTGATACGTGGCCCAACTAAGCTATGATGATATTCCTCCTAGTCAGTGATCGTGGCCCAACTAAGCTATGACGATAGTCCTCCTAGTCAGTGATCGTGGCCCAACTAAGCTATGACAATAGTCCTCCTAGTCAGGGATCGTGGCCCAACTAAGCTATGGCGATATTCCTCCTGGTCGGTGATCGTGGCCCAACTAAGCTATGACGATATTCCCCATAGTCGGTGATCGTGGCCCAATTAAGCTATGACGATATTCCTCCTGGTCGATGACCGTGGCCCAACTAAGCTATGACAATAGTCCTCCTAGTCAGTGATCGTGGCCCAACTAGGCTATGACGATAATCCTCCTAGTCAGTGATCGTGACCCAACTAAGCTATGACGATATTCCTCCTGGTCGGTGATCGTGACCCAACTAGGCTATGACAATAGTCCTCCTAGTCAGTGATCGTGGCCCAACTAAGCTATGAACGTTTGGGACAAGGGGTCCAATAGCCCAACTGTTACGCACTATTTTAAAATAGCAGTCTCGCCGCGTAGCTCTTAAATCTCTCGATTTTGCACGTAGCTAAAATGTTGTGACTAGTCACGCTATCTTTATGATAGTGAGAGCTGATCCGAATTAATCTACATTCCACTTTTATTAATTGAAACTGTAGATTAAGATACGATACTTCATAGGATTACTGCTGGATATATAGGCCTATTGTAAATAATTTACTTTCTATATAAAAAAAAATAAATTCCATGGCGTCAGCCTGCAGGCGAAATCTGTGGACTGTGGGGCCGCCGCATGCTGGAGAAGATGGTGCTAACATTTGTGGATAGAGGGGGCTGTGTGTTCAGCACAACTGACCCCTTCAGACAGTTAATCCCAGTTTTCTAGACCGGAGCCTCTACTTATTTATTCAAATAACTCCTCGCCCGCTTCAGTGGCTGAACGGTCTAAGGCAGGTATGTCCAACCCACGGGCCACGGGCCACTTGCATCCCTCAAGTACGTTTCGTGCGGTCCGCCCACTCAAAATTGAAATATTTAAAACTGCATATATAAACAAGGGCGCCCACGTGTGTTTTCTAAACGGGGGACGGATTGGATTACCACCTGCCGGGGGTGTGGCCCTCTCCCTCTCCCCTCCCCATGATAAAATTTCAGGAATTTAACGTTGTGGGAGGGAGTTTAAGAGCATGTTGCGCACGGCTCTAAGATTATTAATTACTATGAGTTTCAAAAGCCAATTTTCGCACAAAAAAGTCTGAAAAATTTACAAAAAAAATAAAATTTAGTTGTAGCTGAGCTCATTGAACAGAAACATTATATTTTTTCAAAAGTTTATTGAAGAGAACAAAACTAAAAGAAAAGCTGTTGAAGAGGGATTAGGAGGAAATCTACATTTTATCGTTTTTATCTCCATTAAGTCGGATATTAATGATTCAAAGTTGTTTGTATATCAAATTGAAGCCAAATTACAGACACACAATTTAATCTTTTCATAAAAAAATTTACAAAAAAAAAGTAAATATTGCAGAGTAATAAGGGGGGATGAAGCCCCCTTATCGCCAATTTATGGTGGCCAATTTATGGTAGATTACTTCTAAAATGCTTTCATTAAACTAATTATCATATATGCTATAACCTAAGCAGGTAGTAGGACTCAGTCGAAAATAAAGTAGCTACTCATTTGTCCTCATGAGGGTGAGTTGACTCCGTTCCAAATTCACTGCTTCACAGAAAAAATTTGGAAGCTCTGGGGATCGAATCAGGGATCTCTGGATCTTTAGCCAGAAATTCTGGTCACTAGATCACAGAGGCTGTCAATATAAGTAATAGGACTATATATATTATTAACATAATTAAAATCTCTCTTAAGCTGCAAATTTTCAGGTTTTATTAAATAAGTATTCAAAGTTTCATCTTCCTAGGTTTTTTGATTTTGGAGTTACTTGCACAAGTGGTCTAAGGCGTAAAGCTCTGAATATAATGTCAAAGTGAAAAAATATGTCTCAAGGTCGGATCTTAAAATTACTTAAATTACGTTGACCAAAGAAAGCTAAGATATATTATATTTGTTGGTTTTGGAGCTTCCTAAATTAACGGTCATGTGGTCTAAGGCGTCAGGATCAAAATTGACGTAAAATAAGTATATAAAGTTGTATATTTAAAAAAATAAGTCCGAGATGCACATAATGGGGCTTCCCTTAGTAAATATGCAAAGTTACGAATGTATAGGTGTCTTGTTTTTGTAGTTCTATCGTCTACAAATACAAACAAACAAACAAACAAACTATGAATGAATAAATATACACAAACTCGATGTATTTCTCAATTGCGACATTTCCTGGCTGAATTTCTTGCCAAGGGCTATTTACACATGTTAACACTTGTCCAAATATTAAAGTGAAGCTAATGTGGCAAAGGAAAAAATATATAGGCTATATTTCTATTCAATGTTCTCGAAAGTTTGAAGATAGCTACCAGCATTAGGGCTATTTATTAATATTCAGGAAGAGTAAGTCGGGGGTGGGGGGGGGGAGGGGTTTAACAAAATGGCTGTTTTTATGAACACGGACATTTGAAAGTGGTAGATTAACGTATTTGCTGTTCATATTTTTATTTTTAGAAAAAGTAGGCTAGAAAAACATCATAAAGGTGATTTTTTTTTGACGTAGCCTATATGTTGTGTATATATTAATAAAATAAAAAATAAATAGGAGAAATAAAGTAGCTAAAGGAAATATAATAGGATGAGAAAGGAAAAAGAAAGTTGAAACACAAAACTCTTTATTGAATCTTTCCTTTCATTGCTAATTCAAAGTAATGAATTACATCAAATCAAATAATACCTAAAACCACATTAGTTTAATCTTCAATTCCAAGGAACAAACTATTAATGTCAAGAAAAACTCTGTCCAAACAGAAACATAAATACATTTTAATTTTAGAATTTTTATCACCGCGTCTTATTACCTGTCCAGGTTATTCGCATATATGATGATTACTCTAAAGGGTGGGATGAGGAAAGAAGCAATTTAGAGGTAATTTACTCGCATTTGCGTGGAAAGAGAGTAGGATTCATCTAGGAAAAACCACCCTTAGTATACCCAACCGGGATTTGAACCCTGATATCCCCGTCTTCAGCAGACCAGTCTAACATGAGTGACGCCTTAGACCATTAAGTCACAGTGACTTTAATTATTGATCGTACATACATTTAGGAAGATAGTTGCTAATTACTTCAATACAATAAGTTGATCTCCATGGTCTTGGGTTAAAGTGGTCACCTCAGGACCCGATGTTCGTGGGTTCAAACTCAGCCGGGGTTGATGGATTTTTCTTAAGTGACAAAGATCCGTAGCACAACTTCCTTTGGAGGGGAAAGCCATTGGTCTTATGTCGATTGTAGCAGACTGGCAGGTAAAAGAACCCTGGAAGATATGTGAAAATACCTTAACCAGCAAAATTGGTATGCCCTTTCGCTCTCGCTCATAGAAATTCTCGTGTGCTGATATAATCATTCGTTTCAGAAAGTGCACTTTAAATACCTCTAATAAATAATTTTAAAAAAAATTCAATACAATACTTCAGAACAAAAGTTATAATTATTTGTAGCATTAAAATTGAAACAACTCTTGGAACAAATAATAGGTAATAATATAATATCAATAAACATCTTCGAAAGACGTGTGTAAAAAAACAGTAGAGCGTAGGTACTTTCTCCCCTTTTTACGGGAATCTATGTACAGTACAATACATATTAGTTAGGATCTCTAATTATATACAGTACAATCGCACGTGCAGGCTTACACTTTTTTTTTGGCAAGTATAATTTGTAAATAACATTTCTCAAACCAATAAAACTCAAGGATGACGTTCCTTGGGGTAGCGCTATTCGATTCAAAATATTATTTTCTCTAGTTACAAAATATGTGGGTATGCCTACTTTTAGATGGACTTCGTGAAAAAAGGTACCTATGGGTATACTGTACTACCGTCTGTCCTGTAGGACAATAGGATATCACCTCCGAAAAAACAGTACTGTCCTGCAAAAAAACGTACGTATTATCTTCTTAATTATGGATAGCATTTTTTTTACAGCAAGTGTTTTGTTTTGGCTGCATACCAGGTCTTGGTAAAATTCTGATTTAGACAGATAAGTCGTTTTGAATAGAATTTTTTTTAAAGGTGTGGTCGAAGGGATCGAAAGTATTTTTACAGTTTTTATAGAATATAACTTTTTGGCCAAAATAAATTAAATATTTCTCCAGTAGCAATATAGAGTTTAGTTTTCTGCACGTGCTAATATCAACAGATCTTGACTATCTTTCAAGGGTGTCTTGGAAATTTGTCAAAACCTTTTAAATAAAAAGAAAAATGTTTTGACAAAATGCCAGGACAGCCTTGACAGATATTCAAGATCTGTTGATATTAGCACGTGCAGAAAACTAAGCTCTATGTTGCTACCGGAGAAATATTCGATTTATTTTAGCCCAACAAGTAAAGCTATAAAAACTGTAAAATTACTCGCGCTCCCTTCTGCCAAACCTTAACAACTCTACTTAAAATATTTGAATACTCTTTGAATACACTGACTCATAACTATGAAATATTATTAGTAGTTCATTATTTTTTCTAAATTAAATCACTAATAGTATATAACAGCTTCTCACACGCCTTAATTGGAATGGTAAGTGTTTAGTTTGGAAGGATTCGATGAAGAGATTCCTCAGTCATTTTAAATCTTCATTGTTTGACAGAACATATCTTGTAGTAAGATAATTAACTTTTTTTTTTTAACTTTGGGTGTATCTATTTTAATTACATGTTTTTAAATCACAGTTAAAAACATGAAGTACAAATAATTAAGTTCAAATCAAATATGGGTAGAAATTTTGAAGCACCTCTGTGAAAGGAATAAGCTGAGTAAGAATAATTTTAAAACTTATAACATGAGATGTAACATCACAAATGCTTTGCCAAAAAATGGCAATTTTTTTTAATGTCTAGCTACAAGTTTCATCCAAAAGACACTTCTGTGTGGCCAATTCTCAAGTGAAGCAATGGCTCCCTTATAATCGTAAACTGACAACATATGTGTTAAATTTATTAGAAATATTGGCGAGAATAAAAATGGGTTTTATTTATCGAAACGAACAATTGTTGTCTCTCGTGTTGACCGCTTTATGATGAGTAGGACTAACCTTTGTGTTGTCACAAGGAAGCTGTAGATAAATCATCCATCAAGCAGCGACGACAAGGTGTTTTTTTTATGAAGACAAGAGGAAAAGAGTGTGTAAACTTTGAAAAGAGCGATGTGAGTTAAAGAGGAGTGTGGAAGGGTGAGGGATGAGTGGCAATGGGTGTGGGGTGGACACGTTGTGGTCCAGAACAAGAGGATGGTATTTGTCAGTCATGTGAAGAGCTTGACTTGTGAGCTATGATGGGTGTCAGTGTCAGGAGGTATAATAAAAGGTGGAGGGTGGTTTAAATTTGGGGGTGGCAGGGGATGAATTGTGATGATCCTTTCCCAGCATGATTATGCTACAGCCAGGGATGCCGTGTCCAAAATAATGTATGGGCTGTCCAGTGTACAGTAAGTTTCTCTAAGATAAGTTTTTTTTATAATATGGTGCAAACAGACCTACCATCCAATTTTAATATGAATAACCTTATCTGACTGATATAAAAGTTACCAGAAGATCTACATCCACGCATTGATACGTCAAGGAATATGATCTTCAATTGTCACTTTATGATCAATACCTACAAAATAATTCTAAAAATACAGTAAAGTGCTATCAATAATAACAGAAATGTTTTTAACTTTTTTTTCTTTGCCACTTTCTACCAAAATCCTACTTAAGTTGTACATAAATTGTGCATAACTCAGATCATGAGAACAGGGGCTAAAACCCAAACAAAAGCTGATGCAGCTATTTAAAGTTCATCCATATTATTCTGACCCCTTAGACACCATGGCAAGGGAGTAACAACATATATACTAAAGGGAAGTATACATTTGTTAAACAGAGGAAAGGCAAAACAAATCAAAAAAATCTTAGGAGGCGGGTTGGGGGGGGGGGGNGGGGGGGGGGGGGGGGGGAAGACTTTCTGTCCTCTCATTCCTTCTTCCCACTTGTTCATGCCAGCGATAAATAACAGGGCTTCGCCCTCACAAATTACATATTTCCGTTTTGAGATGGTATGATTTACGAGATTTTCAAATTATTTTTAAGGGGGTAGATACTAGTTCAATCCAAGTTAGTGTTGAATTGAGTTTTTGGATATGTTTTTTTTCTTATTAGATGAAATCTAATCGCATTTAATGGATTTTTGCTAGGCCGTATTAAAATAAATATATAGCTTTAGAGTAGCCAATATTGGCAAACATGATAGGTGTATTTATTTATCTTACAACTGTCAAAGTGGCCACTCCATCTAAAAATCAACATTTTAAAAACAAACATCTTGGCTAATGCATAAACTTGAGTAATTTTATTTAAAAAATGTATTTGTTAAATAAGGTTACTTTAGTGACATTTCAATTATAGGGTCCCTACTATAAGTTTTTGGAGCTTTGGTTGGATGTTAAATTCTACTACTCTATTTTTTACTTCCATTACTGTTTCCAGCCTGTGGCCTGAGTGAGTTTTTTATTCAAGTCATATATTTCCCACTACCGTCTTGCTAGGCCTGCCGTAGCTTCACATGCCTTATAATCTAACTTAAGACTAGGACAGGCACAGCATCCAGTCCCCGGCCGTTAATTATATTATTATTATTATTATTATTACTATTACTATTAGCACAGCGTCTTACTACCCGTTCGGGTTATACGCACTTACGCTAATATGCAATGGTAGGGTGATTGTGAGATGAAATGGAGAACCTACAGTTTAACGTGGAATCCGAACCACGGTAGAGGCCTGGCATTCCACACATTCACAAGTTGTGATTAATATACGTCTTGTCAGAGGTGAAGGAAGGGTTTGGTAATCAGATAAATCTGTGCCGGGACCGAGGATTGAACCCCAGACTCTCAGCACAGAAGTCAGACACCTTACCCCTAGACCACCAGGTCACCATCCCAGCCGTTAATTCATCACCGTGAAAGGGTAACCCCACATTTCACAAATGGTACATTTTTCGACCATGCCGGGAATCGAACCTGGGAGGGAACCTTAGCTCACTAGACAGACACGCTACCAACTGAACTAAGGTGTTAGATTCTTTACACATCTTACATTATTCCTTAAAATCTGTCTTCCTCTAATATTCTATGGGAGATTAACTGTTAAGTTATACCTGTGAGTAGAAATATAAACATGTTCAAAACTACATTTTAACCACATTGGTGGACACACGGACTAAAGTGTCAGTCTCATTTGGCGTGGTTTCTCGGTAACAGAGAAGTTGGGGTGAATCTTGGCTGGGTGTATTAAAGTGTTTTTTTTAATTTATTGTTTCCTGCTTTTCTTTCACGTAAAAGCGTGTATATTTCCTCTAAATTATACCTTTCTCGTCCTTTTTCAATTATAGTAAATGTTTGGATGGGTAGTAAGAAGCGGATAGAGGCAAAATAAACTCTATAAACTCTTTCAAGTAAAACATACACATTTTATGGGCAGTATTTGTGCAAAACTTTGTTTGGTCAAAACAAATAAAATATTTCTCCAGTAAGAAACATAGTTTAATTTTCTTTCCATGGTGACCTGAACAGTATTTGAATATCTGTCAAGGATGTCCTGAAATGTAATGACAACTTTTTCTCTTAATTTAAAAAGTTTTTCATCTAATGTCACTATACTCATGACAGATATTAAACAACTGTTGATATCACCAGAAGAAAACTAAACTATGTTTCTACCGGAGAAATATTTTATTTACTTTGGCCGAAAATGTGTTTTGCATAAAAATATAATAAAAAAACCCCTGCAAAACCCTGCCATTAGCTCAAGTTCCTTACACTCCCACCTTAAACTTAATATTTTTACTATATTGGCAGAAGCTACTTAGCTACAAAACGCATCACTGTCACCCTTCCAACACACATATCTTTTTTTTTTTGTCTGTCTTCCAAGTACCAACGCATACTATTTGCAAACGTGACACCTTTCGAGTGTAATCTAGCATGCGTCAGCGAAAGAGTGTGCGATGATCTAATTCAAGTGTTATTGGACTGTACCTGAAGACACGGACACTACGAAACAGAATACTAAGAAATCTGCATCGTAGGGCATTTTTTATGATCGTTTCCTGCCATTGAAAAGGGCCTAAAGATTGCGAAGGTAATCACAACAGCGTGGGCTAAACAAAGTTTAGAAATATTCCAAGACTTCACCAAGAATATTTTAATTGCGACCCCCTTTTATTGAAAAAAAAACAAAACTGTTTTTGGTTTCTGACTTATCAGGGAACTAGGGTGGTATTCAATTCAAGCCGGTTACACTCGGGCTGTTTTGATTCACGAGCTTTTGTTTTATTTTCATACTCACTTTGGATGTACATTTATCATTAGTCCAAGAACTATAAATGAAAAACAGGAAAACATTAATTGGTTTGGTGCAGTTATTTTATATTGAAACAATAAATTATTTTATTACCTTCTATTTTGTTATCGCCACCAGTTCAAAACAAAGTAAAAACAAAAAAGGCCAGTTATTTACATATTATCATAAAGCAGATGAAATTTGCTTAATTTAACGTTTGGTTTAAAAGCTTATCATTTTCAAATATATTTATTTTAATGAAATAATTTTACAAACTTCAGTCAATATTTTGTTGAAGTGTCAAATTTGAATGATTACTTATTTTAGTATGAATAATTATATTAAATATTACTTATTACTAATTTTTAAGTCTGTCTATGACAAGCTGATGTCAATATTACCCAACCTAACAAAACCAAACCTTCAATTTGTAGATGCATGAAAGGTTAGGTTTTGTTAGGTTGGGCTAGCTTTTTATAAAATTATATTTCTTATGATCACAAACGTTTAAAAACACAACAGAAATTCATAAAATTACTTCTAATCAAACTTCAAAAAAATACATTTGCCAAAAAAACACTTTTAACCTCATAATAGTAATACAAACCAACCAAATAAACTTTAAAATAAGTTGATAATATGTATTTCGTGTAATTTATATTTGAATTTCATTTTGAAATAATCCGCTTCGGTGGCCGCATGCTCTAGGGTGTCATTCTCGCATGATGGGGAGATCGGGGCTCTAATCCTGGTTGGGTGTACTGAGGGTGGTTTTTCCTCAATTGTTTACCCCTCTGCCTCCATAAAAATGTGGGTAAGGTCCCTTTAAAATTCAACCTTCCTCATCCCTGCCTCACTATCGTAATTAGTAGAATTACATAGACGTATAGCCCGAACAGGTAGTAAAACGCGGTAATTAAAATATATATTTAAATATCTCCTGTGAAGTTTTGGAGTTCAAGAGTAACGTCAAAATTCACACAAACCAACAATAAAGCATTAGTTTTATTTATAAAGTTAAGTCATTTGTTACGCTGCTGTCTTTTAATTAGAGTAGTGATCGGTTTCTATGAATACATATATTATAGCCTTTGTAAATGTGAGCTCAAATTAAATAATTATGTTTAACGTTACATTTAAAAATTTTACTGACCAAAGAAACACTTTTTGCTAACTAACATTAATACAAATCAACCAAACTATAAACATAGATCACGGTATTATAATTCACAATTTCTCTTTGGATTTGAGATTGGAAATATTTTATATTCTAGGTTATCCTTGCTTTTTAAATGCAAATAACATGCCAATGAATTAAAATTAATAAATAAATCTGGTTTTTATTTTTTATTATTTTTATTGTTGATCAGTTTTCACGTTTTCAAATTTTTTGCACCCCTTGAGTGGTTCCTTTACAATTACACTAAATTTCAGCTTTCTATCTCATTGAGAAGTACTAAAAATTCTCTGAACATATATACATACATACTACGAGTATTTATAGACACCATTAGATTTTTATTAATATTGATGTTTATGTAAATACTCACTATGTAGCTCATTTTGTTTGTAAGTTCAACTATCAGGGTTCAAATCCCTACTCAGAATTCATAGGCTTATTTCTATATCCATACATATACTACATCAAAATGCCATCTAAAATTAATTATGTGTTTCTCTTATTGTGTGATTCTTGCTTAATTTTTTTAACAATTTCACGTTTAAATCTAGCTATACTTTTACAATATTAGAGAGCTATATCTACCCCCATGAAAATACTAATAAACTGTGAGAGTATAGCACGAACGGGTAGTAAGACACGATGCTTAAAATAAAATAGCGAACTGTAAAACCATTCTACATTAAATCGACGAACAAACACGTATTATTTTAATAACTCACTTAGAATTAGCAATTAGCCTTTGGATACATGTCCAAACCCATAATATTGTATTTGTCTGAAAGAAAGGTTTAAGTATCTACGCATCGTTAACATAAACACGCTAGATTGAACGATTTATGGATTAGTCCATCGAACTTTTATTTACCCGCTTGATAGATATACCAGTGTTTTTTTTAACCTGTGCTCTACAGAGCCCTTGGTTTCTGCCAGTTATCTCAGGCTTCGTGAGGCAATTTAATAATATTATTTATTTGTTCTCCACACTATAAAATATCATCAATAATTAGGATTGCCAATTTTTTTCAAATATGAATAAAGAACACTTAACATTGACACAACTAGATCATGTGATATTTCCCGTTTGTTTTAACTTGTAAAATTTAACTATCTTTATATAATGTTCATAATATTAGTGCAAACATTTTTAAGAGATCTCCAGAAAGTTTTTTTTTCTAGTGCAAGGGTTCAACTTTGGTCTAAGCTGTTTGGGAATTCCTGATCTATGTAGTCACTCTCACAATAGACGACTGTTGATGGTGGGAAAATCTAGGTTTTAATCCCGGTCTGGTGTATTATGGATGGTTTATTCCAAATGGTTTTCCACTCTCCCTCCACGAAAATACAAATGCACTTTCTCTAAATTCAACCTCTTTCGTCTCTAACAATCTAGCGTAAATAATAATAATAATAATAATAATAATAATATTTAGCACCGCGTCTTAATAACCGTTCGGGTTATACGCTCAAGTACTAATTACTCTAATGGATTAGGAATCGGGAGGGTTGAATTTAAAGGAAGTGAACCCGCATTTGCGTGGAGGGAGAGTGGAAAACCATTTAGGAAAAACCACCCCAGTTCACCCGACCGAGATTCGAACCTCGATCTCCCCGTCCTCGACGGTCCAGCTCAACACGACTGGCGCGTCAGCCAACTACGCCACCGAGGCGGTTCGTAAATAATAGATAGGCTTATAACACCAATGGGTAGTAAGACGCGGTGCTAAAATAACCCCTTATTTAAACACTGAAAGAAACTTCAACATTTGAAATAAGTTATTTATCTACTAAATGAACTGTGCGTGATTCCCTGCTAGTCCCATTAAGGACGTTGGCTGTGACGTCACGGTAAGTCTAAATAAGATTTCCTATGTGAATGTATTTACGCTTTATTCGGTGATTTTTAAAGATATAACAGTGAAACAAAAAAACATAAATCATTAAATGCTTCTAATAATAGTCTTACATCGTCACAAAATTATTTTTTGATCTTAATGGGTCTAATAGTTTTATGTAAAAGCATTTTTTTTAAATAGTTTACAGCTCAGGCTATTTGGTTTATTTACTAAAATGGCCTGTAGGTATTTTCCTACTGGGATATAGATTTTAATCCGTGGAATCGTATGTCTAGTTAGAATAAGACGCAATAAAAGTGGGTGTTTATAATCGTCAGTGAAAGAGGGAAAGTGCTATCAGCAGGTGAATTAGAGGTCTCATATGATAAACTCATCATTTTCTTCTCTATCTTTCTGTTTTGTACAGATGTTTGTAAGTGCTTAGGTTCGTCAAGCTAAAATGTAACCCGCTTTGCAAAATAGCTTCGAAATTAACAAGTAGGCAACGTCGCTAATTTTTTAGAATACTGAAAACCAAGGTTATCAAGCTAGGACTAATGATAGTGATTAGCATAGTCTGCTATTGGTTAGCAATGTTAAAACGATACAAATATAATCACATCAATAAATTATATAATTTTTATTATTAATTACACTTATTTATTTAACTTGGTTGGATAAAAATTAATTAACTAATCAAGTAATCAAGTAGTTCCTTCACCTCCCACTTCGATCCCCCTAGGCATAGCTCCTCCTTTTTCATTCCTTTATAGTGGATATAAATTATGTAGATCTAACCTTATTATTTCAATTTGGTGTGCTCAAAGCTTAAACTCTATCCTAAGATCAAATTTAAGTTATGTGAATCTGGATTAAATTCATTTATTCATTATAAATTAATTGATACAAATATAAATTAATTAATAAGTGATGTGAATTAGGTATTTTTCCAAAACGGAGGCTTATCCGCATTAGCAGGGAGCGAGAGTATGGTAAAAACCTCTGTGATAAATCACAAATACCTTCAGGGTTGTCCTTTGTATAGGCGCCCATCCAATTAAAAAAAACTTAAGTATTAATTTCTTCCCAACGAGTTTTATCTGCATAGAGAAATACAAAGAACGGCTGTGACAAGTTTAAATTAAATCGGTTAATGTGTTCAAAAGTTATCGTGAGATCTATCCATCACAGATAGACAAATGCAAATCGATGGAGTTAAAACCAAGAACTTGTTTCACTCGTTCAATAAATCAAACCAAATATTTATGTTTTTATTTGTTTTTACACCCCGACAATATTTACTAGATCCTATACAGGGAGCCTAATATACTATAAACAGTTCTCCACCAAAACTTGTTTTTTTTTCTCCCCTCTGTCACCTAAGCAAGCTCAGGATCCTCAAAATCACGGGGCCGTTTGCCACCACACCATTTGCACACCCTTAAGGGTGATCTTGAATTGTCTATGGAGGTGAGGTGCCCCGGGTCCAACTCTCAGCACGGTCTGAAAAGTTGTGTCATTAGTGAAATTGCGACTTTACCTCTCGCAGTGACGAATTTGACGATTAGGGGTCTGGTTGGTGTGTATGTCCTAGAGTTAAATTAGTTTATAGTCGTGTGCTAACATAGCCTATTTTTCTAAAAATTGCAACTTAAATATCTCTAAGAATTTTTATAAAAAATATTGTGATTTAGTTTGTGAACACATTTATATTCGTCTCATATAGGCTACAGCCTATATTACTCCTAGAGAGGGGGATTAAATATCTTTATCTTCTTGGAGCACAGTAGACTAGATCATAATGAGTCTTTAGGGCGATAAGGGGGGAGTAGTCAAGGGGAATCCGGACCCCATATATATATATATATATATAAGCCTTTTTGTGTCTCTATTCTGATATATATGCCTTTATATGTTGATATATCAATACAATTGTTTCTATTCTAATATATATCAACACACAAAGGCGTATCTATATGTATATATCTCTCAAAATAGACACACATAAAGGCGTAGGAAGCTAATCTTTACAGGGAGTTCCACTAGAAAATTGTACTAAGCCTCCTAAGGGGTCCATCAAATTTCGGGGAAATGTCCAGACTCCTCTAACCCTCACCCCTTTTTCTTGGAGACACGCTATGGTACATATAGACACATTATGATCTACTGTGCTCCAAGATGATACACATTTTGAGTCCCTCTCTTTAGGCTATATACTGTATATATATATATATATATATACTGTATATATATATACTGTATATATATATACTGTATATATATATACTGTATATATATNTGTGTGTATGTGTGTGTGTGTGTGTGTGTGTGAAATTGTATATAATACTAGTGGATCGTTGCAGCGATTTCTACAGATTATTGAACTACAATGTATTCTAAACATTTTATTGGCAAAATATCTCTATGAAAAGCATTAACTCGACTTTCTAGCTAATAGTTTACTCGTCAAAGGCTATACACTTTACATAGATCTTTTGGTGTCTTAATTTGAATCAAAACGTTTATTTGCCCCCTTCGAACCACGATGAGAACTTTAAAACGACCCCTCTTCCAGCTCTCTATCTATTTGTGGCACCAAAACACTCAAGTAAAAATTAGTTATTACTTTTAGCTAAAGGCAAACATTTTAGCTATCCATTTTTTATAACTATACACAAATCATGGTTTCCATGGTGATGTACACAAATAATGATTATACAGATGGGCCCTTGCGTACACAGAATGAAAAGATGGAAAATTTGCTAGGAAATTTGGGTTTTTGTTTTAAGCTACTATTTTTCCCAACATCCTAGATCACTAACATTTCAAATGAGAGGTATTTTGTCAAAATCTGTTCAGCCATTTCCTAGTAATTTCTATCACCGCAAATGGGCTTAATAAATTAGAGTGAGAGAGAGACTTAGAAAGAGAGTTTAAGAGAAAGAGTGTTTGAGGGATGGAGTTAGAGAGAGAAATTGAGAGAGAGAGAGAAAGTGAGTTTAAGATAGAGAGAGTGACGAGATAGAGAGAGTGAGTTTGTCATAGAGAGAGTGAGATTGAGAGAGAGAGAGAGAGAGTGAGATTGAGATAGAGAGAATGAGATTGAGATAGATAAAGAATGAGTTTAACATAGAGAGAGAGAGAGAGTGGTTTTGAGAGAGTTTGAAATAGAAGGAATTTGAGAGAGAGAGAGGGAGTTTGAGAAAGAGGGAGTTCGAGAGAGAGAGAGCGTTTATGAGAGAGAGCGTTTGAGAAAGAAAGACCGTTTGGGGAAGAGAGAGCATATAATAAAGATAATGTGACCGAAATTGTGGGGTAGAGAGTGTGTGAGAAAAAGGGATAAAATGTAAGAGAGAGAATGCGAGAAAATTATATGAGAGTGTGTGTAGGGGGGAGAGAGAGACCGTGAGACAGAGTTTCAAAAAGAGAGAATGTGAAAATATAGATGTTGTACACAAAACATTACGGTACTTTGTAATATCATTCCCTCAAAATTCAGCGATAAAATTAAAAATTAGCTTAACTTATTTATTTGTATTGTGTTTTATTTGCTAAAATGAACATCAAAACCCATTATTTGAATAAAATGAACACCAAAACCCTATTTGAAAAAAATGAACAACAAAGTTCATACTTAAATAGTTAAAATGGGTATTTTTAAACATTAGTCAAAATAATTTTATCGATTTGAGCTTATAATACATACCAAAACATATTTAAATATCATTTTATCATGCGCGAAACAAAACGTAGACAATATTTTCACGAACTTAACAACTTAACACTGAGGATGGGGAGATCGAGGTTCTAATCTCGGTCGGGTGAACTGGGGGCGGTTTTTCCTAAATGGTTTTCCACTCTCCCTCCACGCAAATGCGGGTTCACTTCCTCTAAATTCAACCTTCCCAATTCCTATTCCATTAGTGTAATTAGTACTTAAGCGTATAACCCGAACGGGTAGTAAGACGCGGTGCTTAAAAATTAAAATTTTAATTTTCGAATTATGCTCAAAATTATTGATTTACATGCGAATTAACGACGACAACATTACAATAAAAAATAAATGTTTCCACAGTTTAGGAATTTAAATTTAGATGTGTTATGACCAGCATCCAAAGAGAAAATTGTGATATGTTCGGACCAACAAATAAAGATGGAGTTATTATTTTTTAACCAAAGAGATATATTTTATTTAGAGATTTACAGCCATGCAGCAAATAACGGTTTCCATGGTGACTAAACAAAGAATGGAAAACAGAGAATTATCTGTGAAAATCGGGTTATCGTTGAAAACTACTACTTTTCCCGACATCCTGGACTCCTAACCGTTAAAATGAGTGTTCGTTTGTCATAATATGTTCAGTAATTATCCTCATAATTTCTATTACCGGAAACGGGCTTATCGAATTATATAATTATAAGGATATATAGAGAGAGTGAAAAGAGTAAGTGAAATAGAAAGAAAGTGATATTAGAGGTGAATAAAAACGTGTTCACAAACAATAACTCAAGGTACTGTCACTTGTCGGAATAAAGACATATTGTGATATACTTTGCTCCAAGATGATAACAATCTTGAGTTGTGGGCGAGAAAGGGCACCGGATGTAGCCGGAAGTAGCCAGTGCCTCATCGTATCCGACCTAAGGGGAGGACGAGGGAGTCAGTACTAACAGTGAAACTTTGCAGCTATGAAGACAAATTGATCTCGCTATATATCACAAACACAAAAGCTAAAAACGAAAACTACTAAAAGTTTAAATTCTCAGGCAAATAAATTATTAAATAATGTATATTGCTTCTCTCTATGGAAAGCTATATATTTAAACTAGATATAGGTGGGCGTGCTTGAGAGTGTTATTTTTGTGTAGTGTGGATTATAAAGATACATGGACACATAATACGTCTGGGTAGCTGGCACCTGCCATTTACTGAAACACTTTCGGTATTACTCTGCTTTACATTTTATTCCTCTAAATTATATATAAAAAAGTATAAATCTGTTCTCAAAAGATTTCTAGTGAAGATCTCGAAAAGTTATTATTATTAGCACCGCTTCTTACTACCCGTTCGGGCTATACGCACTTACGCTAATGTGTAATGGTAGGGTGATTGTGAGATGAAATGGAGGACCTACAGTTTAACGTGGAATCCGAACCACGGCGGAGGCCTGGCATTCCTCACATTCACAAGTTATGATTAATACACGTCTTGTCAGAGGTGAAGGAATGATAGGGCAATCAGATAAATCTGTGCCGGGACCAAGGATTGAAGCCCGGATCCTCAGCACAGAAGCTTGACACCTTACCCCTAGACCACCAGGTCACCTCTCGTAAAGTTACATGAAATTATTTTGATAACAATCTAGTGCTTTGTATAAATCTATTATGTACCATGATGGATTAAATAGCAAAGCTATTATAGCCTATTTGATGATTAAGGTAGCCGCGTCTAAATATCATGATCTTTAAATTGAAATATGACACATCAACCCGGGAATCGAACCCAGGACCTTTGGCTTGGTATGTCAATGTTCTCACCACTGAGCTATCCAGGAATAGCTCGTGATCTTAATTGAACACTCATATGTAGCTTACGATTTCCGCACGTCTATCACAGACTCTGCCTTAAAATAATATGAGTAAAGAATGGCCCTGGGCACGGGAAGGTTCCTGGATAGCTCAGGGGTTAGAGCATTGGCATACTAAGGCAAAGGTCCAGGGTTCGATTACCTTGTACCGATGTCATTTTTCAATTTAAAGATTATACTAGCTATCAGTTTGGTATGTTATTATTATTATTATTATTATTATTAGCACCGCGTCTTACTACCCGTTCGGGTTATACGCACAGTTTGGTATTAATCGCAGTTCTATACAAAAAAATGCAATGAAAGGGGTACCTACGCCCTTTTTTTGTTTTGGCCAGGTATTTAATATTTTTAACATTTTAAATTCTCTAGGATTGAAGCAGTCTGGACCAAAAATTAGCCTATATTGTATTTAGAATTTGAACGACGAACGGTTTATCATATAGGCTAATAGTATTATATTTTAGCACTGCGTCTTACTAGGTACCCGTTCGGGTTATACGCCTATGTAGGTCTACTAATTATGCAAGAGGTTCATAGGGAGTAGGAGGGATATATTTAGAGGAAGTTTAACCGCATTTGCATGGAGGGAGAATGAAAAACCATTTTGAAAAAACCCCAACACATCCAACCGAGCGAACCTAGATCTCCCCATCATCGGCAATCTAGCCTAGAGCAAGAGTAGCGCATTCGACCACGTGGCCACCAAAGCGGCTAGTGATAACTAAATGAAATCGAATTTTTTAAACATACCGATTAAATAACCACATGGCTTACAAACCATCTTAACAAAGAACAGAATGATGGAAGACAGCAAAGAATCCTGATTCGCTTGGAATGTATTGTACTGCGCAATGTATGTATATTAGTGGTAACATAAAAGACCAAAACCAAGAGTCACCGGTGACTGTGATATCAATGATAGCTCTTAGTAGCCGATGATATCCACACGTCGATGACAGAATCTGCCTTAAACTATGAATGAAGAAATGACCCTGAGCACGGGACATTTCTAGGTTTATTCACTTGTGGAGCATTGAAGCGCTAAGCCAAAGGTGCAGCGTTTAATTCTCGTGTCCAGGTGTCATTTTTCAATTTATTCGAATGAAACCGAATGTCTAAGGTTAAACACCTGCCTTAGGGAACAAGGGCAGAACATTTAAATTTATTTCGCGGGGAGTGTTGGAGGGAGGCTTCTTCATAAGGGTGCTCGTGTTTAAGTCCCCAACAGGAGATGTATTTTTTTTTTTTAGTATCTAACTACTTTTAAAGCAGTTTAAAGTGTTACCAAACGTCATTTGAGTTATAGTTGCTAGAAATTGAGAAATTGTATAAAACTCTATATGAATCACACGGAGTTTAAACCAAGAGCCCCTAGACTTGAAGACCACTTTAACCATTGGATGGATATTAATAATAAGTAGGCGATCTTAGAAATTATTAATATCTAAAATGTTTATTTTAATTTTAGACCTTAAAGAAATTGATTCGAGCCCCGCAAAGAGTCTTGTAATATTTTTTTTGTGTGTCACTGATTCTTACTACACGTTAGGATGGAAACGATATTAACTTAATACGATAATGTGTAAGGGGGCGGCCAGACTGAGCGAGCGACTAAAATATAAAATAGAACACATTGGTTGTAATCAGAGGTGGCCAGACTGGAGCGCGCTCGATCCGGTACAGTCTAGTTTACAGGCGCTAGGCAATATTATTGTATGTTGGTTCATTGAGTGCTTGGAAAAATTCTCATTTTGAATTTTTTATTAATATCGATAGGTTTAGCATACTTGCTACTAACGGCCTAATTTAATTGGTAAGATCATAAACCATATATATATATATATGTGTGTGTGTGTGTGTGTGTGAAACTGATATGTTAAAATACTTCAATATTATAATCAAAGTAGGCCTTTACAAATAAGAATCACCATTAGCGTGGAGAGAGGATGAGAAAACCACAACAATAAATCACTTGTTAAAACCCCCCTCAGTTCACTCAGCCAAGATTCGGAGCCTCCTCGTCAACAACTAACGAGAGCTATCTGCTAATCACGCGCTCGCTCGCTCGCTCGCCAGCTTACCAGTCTGACCGCACCCTTACCCCTAGACCACCAGGTCACCGTTTGACTATTCAATTCTTATTATTAGCACACTTGCTATTAACGGCCTAATTTAATTGCTAAGATCATAAACCATGTATATATTTATATAAAACTGATATGTTAAAATACTTCAATATTATCAAAGTAGGCCTTTACAAATAAGAATCACCATTAGTGTGGAGAGAGAATGAGAAAACCACAACAATAAATCACTTGTTAAAACCCCCCTCAGTTCACTCAGCCAAGAGTCGTAGCCTCCTCGTCAACAACTAACGAGAGCTATCTGCTAATCACGCGCTCGCTCGCATGCTTGTCAGTCTGGCCAAACCCTTAGGCATGAAGGAAGTTGAATTTAGAGGAAATGTACCCTCAATTGCGTGGAGTGAGAGTCGAAAGACAATTTCGGGGAAGAAACCCCCTCAGTACACCCGACCGGAATTCGAACCTTGTCATCTGCAGTTAATTCTATTACTTTGCCTACTCGACCACTGAATCGGATTTTTGTGATGTTTGACTTGAGGTATTGTCTGGTCAGTCAGGTGTACTACTCTGTGACTTTCTGTACTCAATACTCAGTACTGCGGTTCTGAAGCGACTGAATGGGTGAAGAGTGTTAATTTAGGCGGAGCTTCCACCACCCGCCAATCCCGACAACCTCTTCTAGGCGGGGCTAACTCCGCGTACGCCCCCTCCCGACGAGCGACGCGCCCTCTAAACCGCGAGTGTTGTGACCGGCGCTCTAGATTCTTTGCTCGAACTTCGCGCCGTGTGGTTCGTCCGGTGGTGATACTAGCGACGTCAGGACCGGTACAGGCGTCTGTTCTATTCTCAAGAACTTCTAACTTATAGTGTGTTGGGATTATTGTCATCTCGACTGTGGTTCGGTGTTAGTGATTAATTAATTGTTGTTGGCTGAGGATTATTAATACTATAGCTGCTAATAGCTTGATTTTTTTTGGCACCAAAACAAAAGTGGTTGCAACTTTTTTTTTGTCTTGTGATTGCTAAGAGTGAATTTTTTTTGTGTGTGTTTAACTGAACGTATAGTGAGTGAGTGAGTGGCTCAAAATTGTTGAAACTAGTTTTTTTGTTTGTTTTTGTAGGGCTCTTAGGGAAGTGTTGTTTTATTGTAGGCGATGATTGTACTAGATCATCCTATGTGACCGTGACTTATCACCCGGGCGTGAAACTGACAGTTTGTAGCTGTCCGCGTGTGAAATCCAAGTGGGACAATGGAGGCGGACGATAATCATCTGGCGGACGAATACGTCCAGGAGTTCGTCCTGGACCACCTAGAGGATTCTGTCAAGAGGGAGCAAGCTGCCTCGGATATCGAAAACAACAATGTCCGGGAGTCGTCTCCCCAACATCAGCGTCTACCGTCTCTGATGCTTCCCGGTGGCGGACACTTGTTGACGCACCACCAGCCACCCCAGCATCTTCTCACACCCCCGGGGGAGGACACCAACACCCATCAGCATTACCAGATGCACCCAGGGGTGCTGATGAAGACCGCAGGGGGCACCGCCAGCCTGGTGACCTTCATCGGACCTCCTCCGCACCCCGGAACCCCTCCAGACACACCTCCCATCAGCAACTCTCCGCACATGCCCTCCAGCCCGCAACCCCCTCACTACATGGACCCCAATCAACCCCAACAGCACCCGCATATTGCCTTGGGAGGGAAACCCTCGGCGCTCATGGACTGTGACATGAGCTGGCTCACCAACTCCTTGAGGTATGGGCCCCAAGGAGGTATGCAAGGGGGGCAGGAACCTTTGGACTTGAGGCCCAACTGTGGTGTAGATCCAGGGGACGTGTGGGGACCACACACTACGGTGATATCTAATAGCATGGGCTGCAGGAAGATCCACCAAGTCGGGGACTACATGCATGATGACTTGGGTCCCATCAGCCCCAGAGGGACCCCAATGATGGTGGGTGGACTCTCCAGACCTATGAGCTGTGACAGTAGTTCAGTCATGTCGCCCATGAGTGGCGGCTCTTCAGGGACCGGCAGTGGTGGTGGTGGTGGTGGTGGTGGTGGTAGTGGACATATCCTCCCCCACCAATACACCATGGAGGATATTCTCAACGATGAGGCCCTCATGTCCTTATCCGTGCGGGAGCTCAACAAGAAGCTGCACGGGTTCCCGAGAGAGGAGGTGGTGCGCCTCAAGCAGAAGAGACGCACATTGAAAAAATAGAGGGTACGCTCAAAACTGCAGGAGCAAGCGACTACAGCAACGGCACGATCTGGAGATGACCAACAGGAGTCTGCAGGCGGAGCTTCACAGGGTAAAACTGGAGCTGTCGAGAGTCACCCAGGAGCTGGACCACTACAAACAGAGGTGTGACCTCCGATTGAGAGGGGGTGGACCCGACGGCGTGACCTCCTCTGGTCCCAGTAACCCGAGTTCTCCGGAGTTTTACCTATGACGCCAGCGGGGCCGTCCTAATTGGACGTGAGAGCCCCACAAAGTGTGACAAAGTGGTCTATGTACCCCGTGATGTATCGTACATTTTAATAGGATCATCTGAAGTAGACTGAAAACATTTTCATCATTCGTAATAAGTATGTCTACTTCAATCTTTCAACAGGAAAAGTGATTTGACTATATTATAGCTCTCGTCACACCATGTTTTTTTTTATACTAGCGGTGAACCCATCGACTTAAATGCGAATTAAAATTAGCAGCAGTTTCCCCCTCAAAAACGTCATCAGCAGAGTTCGAGTATTGTGTGGAGTGCAGATGAAGGACCTTGAACGAACTTTTGGGCTTCTCTCAAAACGTTTCGAGTAATGGATTCACCCACTTATTTTCTCCCTCCTTAACTAATGTGGTTGAAAAAGGATGCTTCTGTGCACGAAAATGGAACCAAACTTTTGCAAGAGTTGGCTTTTAATCGCAGAGAAACTTGTCTATTATTTTTATTTAGCTAGATATGAAGTTAATGACAGAGAAAAAATAATTATTATTCAGTAAAAAGATATGGCTTGTGTAAAATATTTCAAACTATGGTCTAATGTTAGGTTAATACATTGAAAACTTAGCGTTTTGATCCTAATGGTAGAAGATAATTTCATAACATGTTCTGCAAGGAGATATGTGTATTTGCAGTCTGATGAAGTGCATATCGAAAAACAATTCTGTTCTATTCAAGTTACTCTAAGATGAAAATGATTTCATAGGTGCATTTAAAAAAAAAAATTGAAGTGTCTGGTTTTGGAAAATTTGGAAATAGCCTTTTAAAAATTAATAACATTCTGAAAGTACACATTAACAACAATCTACTTTTCAATATTTAGGTCCATGGAAACACACTGTTTTATACAACTTAATTTATGGTTGGAAAATATGTGAATTCAGAGCCACGGAATCATCTTCATGAGTTGTGTATTTTATTTGACTTAAAAACATTACATGCCAGAGGGTAGAATTCAATTTTTTTTTTTTCATTTCAAGGGAATAAATTTAGTGATGGCTACGTCTAGGGTTAATAAATTAAAACTAAACTATTAGATTGATTTAAACTGGTAAGTAGTATATTTACAGTTTTAATGGGACCATTTGTTATCTTTGAACTAGTGAAGTTGACTTTTTCAACGATTTTTTTTTTTTTACTTTAGTGGACATTTTCTCCTACCAACTACTGTTACCTTTAATTATTTCTAAGTAATTACTTTAGTAAAGTTCTGAAAGTAGTAAGGCAAACTCGAATAATTTTGACGATTTTAATAAGTTTAAACCAGAATGTAGTGGGACACGAGTTAATATTTCAATTTTTTTCAGTTTTTATATCAAAAAAGATTCTGTGGCCAGACTAATTTAGACCTAATGCTTATGCAGATAAATTTAGTTTACACATTTTCTAGACAGAAGTAATTTCATCAGTTTCTTCAATATTTAACATGGGTATTGCATTAATTGATCACGACTTTTTGTTTTAATTTAAAAAGTTTCTGGGCAAATACCGCGATGCTCATAACAAATACTCAAGAAATATTTAACTATAAGTAAAAAATTATTGAAGCAACATTTTATTTATGGCTAGATAAGGTATTTTGTTTTAAAATCAGCAAAAACAGGAACCTAGCACGCGTTTTCTTCCATACCACCTTAAATTTAAGACGAATTTATGTATGATTTTAAAATTTGTACTTAATATTCACTCATAATTGATGTTAGGAAAACAATTAAATCAGCTTTTTAAAAGGTTAATCTTTTAACTTTCATCTAAACATTGGTTTGACTTGTTTTTCTTATATCTAAGATTTCGTCAACATTTTCGAATCTGAATCAACAATTTTATTTTTGAATAGCAATACATTTTATATTTTAATATGTGCATCAATAATATTAATACCGTAACCAATGTTTAGCAAATTACAAATATTTAAATCAATTAAGAATGTGGAAATTAGTCTAAATTAAAAAACAACATGTTGATCACAGTGTCGTAAAGTTAACCGAGTATGCCTTCCATTCATAGCTACTTGCGACTTCGTGATTATTTTTTCCTTTACGAAGTCAAAATGTACAGTTACATTTAGTATTCCATGTTACATGGCTATTACATTAATTAGAAGGAATCAAGCTAGCTTCTACATAGACTTTTATACTAACTTGTAGAGAAAAAAAATGTTTTGGGAAAATCTAGCTTGTTTAGGTTGGAATCGTTGATGACCTAACACAAATTTTAACACTTTTGAGTCAGTCCATTATTCAGTTTCTTAAATATTGGTCTTCTGAATCCAGAGTAAAAGAAATATGGATGATTCTTTACTGTAACCTTGGCGTAAAATGCAAAATATACATCAATAATTCTTTTTTAAAACGTAACTTAGCTTAGGGTCACGAATTACTTGACTTTTTTTTTTAACATTCC
>CABFWB010000537.1:244824-267419 GCA_902151455.1 Timema bartmani
AAATTCCCCCCCCCCCCCAAAGTTGATAAATATAAATCATGGAATACAATAGTTGTGCTTGAGAGATGGCAGATAGAAATTAATAAATCTAAATTTACATTGGATGATCTTAATTACGTATATCAGAATGCACTGACAAGAAAATAAATAGATTTATTACATTTAAGATCTAAATTTTACAGTGGAATTGTGAGAATTAGCTAAAAAATTATATTGTACAGTACTGTACATGGTACATAATTATTAATTTCGATGTTTTTAAAAAATTTTTAGACATAGAAAATTCTTGCTAACTACAGTTAAACTTCTATTTTTATTTCACATCTCTAATAAATAATTGTTTGTGTTGATAACGCTTTTATATTTTATTTTGACAAGAGTTGAAATCCGTGTTTTGTATTTGGTGCATTCCCATAAAATTCACCCTAATTCAGGGTGTTTGTATAAGTTAATCCGGGTAGCTTGAAGTAGTAAAACGCATAGCGAAAAAAAAAGTGTGCAAGATTGGTTAGTATTGACATTCCTATGAGGCCTATTTAAAATATATTTGAGACCATTTTAATAAGTTATACAAAATAAATACTAAAGCACTGCGTGGAAATAGTTTTTCATGTTTTAAGCATTTCAATAGTAAAAAAATTAATACAATTTTGGGAAAAAAATTATCTTCAAATTTAGAGTTTGACTTTTAAATAAAGAGAATATTAAATATGGATCAAAGCTTGTTTTCGAATTACAATCTTTTCCCCAGTAAAATATTTGATTAAATCTGAATATCCTACTTTAAAATATGACAGAGAAACGTTCACCTTATATGGTAAAATTTTAATTGGATTTTTTACGCTTATACTAGAGTGAATATTTTTTTGTGTACTCCACGTATTACTACCCGTCCAGACAATTTGCATTTACATCCGTGGGGAAATATAGAGGTAGGAACTAGAAGTTAAAGAAAGTGCACCCATATTTTATTGTATACATGCCTAGAGAGAGAGCGGAAGAGAGGAATAATCGGAGACTGTTTGGAAAACAAACAACTTGGTGCACCCAGTTGGGATTCGAATCCCATCCGGTGGGAGACAAAACTAACTAGACGACACTGATGCCTTGGACAGCTCTTGTTCACCAGTTCGGATGTGGAGATATTATTTAAATAAGTTAATGACTTCAAATTATCCAAAAAATACTCTAGGGAAAGGATGAGGGAGGTGAATTTTAAAGAAACACAATACCGATTAAGTGGATATAAGATGGTGAACCACACCATGAAATAAGCTACCCAAAGGAGTTGAACTCCAATCGGTGCTAATTTAAATTAAATAGTTTTTTTTATAAAAGATAAGACAATTTTTTAAAACCTATTTGTTAGCTAAAAAAATATAATTTTGCTATAAAGGCTCCCATTTTCAATATATTTCAAATGGATTCACTCTTTAAGAACATGTATAGATTTTCTTTTGACGTCATAAACTGCTTGCCTGCCTATAAGAAGTCCCCAATATGAGATATTTCACTCGGCTCCTATCTTATAATTCTACAGTCCTATACCGATGTAAATGGATTGTCTTAACCTACCATGTGGTTTACTAAATAAAATAATCAGAAGATAGTAAATTTGGTGAGCCTATTCAAGATAGTTTTTGTAATACAAGTATCGCGATGATTTATAAGAAGTGTGTTTTAATTAAGGCGTTGTCAAAAGCGAGACAATATAATTTATAATTTTTTCAAATTAACTATAATTTCTGCTTGCGTTTTTATGTTTCTTGTCGAACACAGTTTATATTCAACAGGTTCATTGAAAACTCACCACAAAACAAACTTGCTAGTGCATTCCATTAAGTTTTCACATTAATACGTATTTTAATGACTTCCAAGTTTTTTTATTAATATTTATTTGATGTTATGTTGGGAGTGTATATTATTAGCATGTACAGCTGAGTTTTATGACAGTGATCCCTTTAGTATTTTAATATGTTTGGTTACTATACATTGTTGTAGACGTTGGTTTGTATATTTCGTAAATTGAAGCATAATCATATATTTTACTATTTAAAAATGTTCTGTAAACCCACATTTATTTTATTTAAAGTCAACATTTTATCGATAATTTTTGTTTCTAAAAATTATTGCAATGTGGTAAAAAAAAATATTCGGAGATGTGAACGATCGCTGTGCAAATGTACCTGAAACAGTATGTGTCAACATTTACTTACTAATCATTATATAATTAGATATAAAGTAAACAAAACATATGCATGCACAAAAAAAAAAAAGTTTTCTTAAAACTGTTATACTTAGAACTATTTTGAGTAAAAGAGCACAAACGTCTTTTTTGGAAAATGGTTTTATGACCAAAAAACAATTACCAAACGGAGCTATTCATCATATTAAATGCATCATATCAGATGAAGTATCAATTTATAAATTTTCTGGTTTTGGGATATTAAATAATTACTCAACTCACCTAACTCCACTGGATACCGTTCCGCCATTGTACTTAGAATTTCCTGAACAGTTTTTACCTCTAAACTAGAACTTTTCTTGTTATTATTTACTTTAGTAACCCCGTATCTTGTATATTTTTCATTAGTTTTTAATATTCTTATTACCTTTTTAAAAATACTTTAAAAATCTTTTATTAACTTAACACCATACATGACTAAAATAATGTTAAGCACAACGTCATAAAAACTACTGAATAACCAATAAATAATAATAATATTTAGCACCGCGTCTTACTACCCGTTCGGGTTATACGCTTAAGTACTAATTACGCAAATGGATTAGGAATAGGGAGGGTTGAATTTAGAGGAAGTGAACCCGCATTTGCGTGGAAGGAGAGTGGAAAACCATTTAGGAAAAACCACCCTCAGTTCACCCGACCGAGATTCGAACCTCGATCTCCCCGTCCTCAGCGGTCGAGCTTAAACACAACTAGCGCGTTAGCCAACTACTCCACCAAGGCGGGTAATAACCGATAAAAACGTATAATTGGCTCTACATTAAAACACATTTTATTTTATAATTTAAAACATTGTTTACGATATGTTATGACTTATGAGTTATAAACTAGCCCATCCTAACCTTCCATGACTGAAATAATTAAAAGTTAAATTAAATTGGGATAGGTAATAAGCATTTAGTTAAAGAGTCCAAGTTCCTTTTCTGAAAAGTAGTCAAAGATGTATATTGTGGAAGGAGGTGGTAGCCAAAATTGCGTAAATGTGTAAAAGCTATTTTATTCGGTTCGCGAATGAGTAATTATTGCCAGATACCATTACAATATAATTAATAAGTCCGGTGATTTGATAAACTTAATGTGATTAGTAAGAATGTTCATTTTCTCTTTAGATTGTTTCTGCTCTTTCACTCTGTCGCCAAATATGTATAATTAATATGCGCATGGTGTTTCCTTTTTGTTACTCTTATCTATCTTTTATGATACAAATAAAAAAACTCGTATATCGTTTTATGATTATGTTTTTTTTTTCAAATAGTTTTTAAACTTCACTTTTATGATGAAATATTTCACATTTATTTAGTAGGCTGATGAACAAACTTTTACCTCTTTAAAAAAAATTGAATTTCGTAAGGAATATTAAATAATCAATTAGTTTTAAAAAACATTGTAGCTTTTAGTAAATGAGAGTGTAAGTTTGATAATTATAGTAGATAAAGAGTAGAGCTCAACACGGGACGCTATAGCTTACTGCATAGCAAAGTGAATTGCTTTGCATCAAGTACTCAATTTTATTTATTATAAAGAATGAGTTATTTTATTTAATATAATATTTGCACTATTAAATATGAATACTAACACGATTTAAATATAATTACTATTTTAATGAAAGTTTAAAAAAATAGAAGATGAAGCAACGAAAGTCAAAATCAAGTTGGAAGTTAAAACGATCTAATTCTTAATATTAACGAAAATCGACTTCTAGATATGGAGTAGTACACTTCGCAATTCACCAAACTATAACCACTTAATAGAACTCTACTCTTTCTTATCTACAAATTATCAAAACTAAATAATTTTATAAGAACCCACCTGAATTACTACTGCTGACCAAATGTAAAGCTGGACCATTCTGGTTTGCCATCTACGGGAATCTTAACCGGGTGTACTGGCTTAACGCATATTACTAGGACTTTTTACTCTATGTTAATCCAGGTGCATTTTCTCAAATTACCTTTTGAATTCTAGCTACATTGTTTAAGCCTTTAATAGCCATAATATAAAATAGGTAAATTTACAAAATAAATATTTTAAATTAAGTGACAAATGAAAATCCCTACAAGGGAATCAAACGCGTGACTTTTAGCTTTGTGCAACAGTGCTATACCACTGAGTCATTCTGAGCCATCATAATTTATCTTATCCAGCATCACTTTTCAATTGATTTACCGTGCGGTTTGCCGGCGGCTACCATGAATCATATCGCTACTAATGAAACATGTAGGATTTTAGAGGAAATGTACCAACATTTTCTTATATAGAGAATGGGAAATAATGTAGGGAAAACCACCCAACCGAGATTCGAGCCCAAGTATCCAAGTCAATATTTAAGAGAAATAGCTGAAAAAATACAGTAAATTTCGTAATAAATGTGAGGTAGGTTGCTGTATTTTGGTCTATCAAATGCTAAGTAATTTGTTGCTATATTTTGACAACCATATAATTTAGTAAATGTTTGTTTCACTCAGTAGACGTACAAGATAAACATAACATAATTTCAAAAATGTTTTAAGTGCAAGGCTAGTTATTAAAGGGGTTTGAAATATATCCAGTGGAAAAATGTTTAGTAGTGTGTTTTTTGTAATTACTCGTCATTGTTTAGGTTCGTAGCTTTTTGTAAAGTAAAATCAAACTGGTAACCTCTCGAGGTTACCCAAGACGTTTTAAATACTCGAAATTTTGTTTTCCCACAAGCTATAGTACACTACCATTTCCATTTTAAAAAACCTACAAATATGTGTTATGCAGCCAAATTTAATAACATTTCTCTATTTTAATATAGATGTTTATAGGGATTCCTGTTATCTATCAAAGGTGACAGCTGCAGAGTACACGTCTTGTGGTATTAAATTGTGAAAGTAGATCTAATAACTTTTGTCATAAAATGAATGGCCCTTATTAAAAAAATTGGGCTGTGGCATTGTTGCTCATGTCATCATCAAAATAACCTTTGATAATACTAAGGTAGATTAGCAGAAGCCAAAAGTCACTATATTTATTCTATGGGCTTAAAAATGGACTGCTATAGGAAACATGGCTCTGAATAAGATTAATATAAAGTAGATTTGGACTTTCAAAAGATTATTTTCATCTCCATCCGAAGAAACGTCTGTTTAACCAAGGGTATATAGTCGGATTACTTTAATAAAGGCCACTACATACGTACAGGTATACCGGATGTGCTAGAGCATCCACGCGATACAGTTTTTCTTCTTCGGGTCACAGTTTGTTGTTGATTTTCTTTACAACACTTTCTTTGTTGTCAACGGGATTGATCTCTTCTAGTTTTTCCACCAATTTAAAATATGCAGCTTCTTTTTTGGGTCGGTCATGGTAGTCTTTTGATTTAATATTCTACAGACATTGTTCACCCTAGTAAGTTTCTATAAACACTTCTATGTATTCTCGGTGGCTACCACGACACACTGACGTCATTGTGTACAACAATAAGTTTATAAAAAAAGAATGAAACTTATCTAATTAGTGAACGATGTGGTGGTGACAACAGCAACAACTGAACTGAGCCGTCTGTGCACTTTGGTACGCACGCTCCGGTATGACTGCGCAGTTTGGTATACACGCTCCGGTATGACTGCGCAGTTTGGTACACACGCTCCGGTATGACTGCGCAGTTTGCTCCGACGAAGGTATATCGAATGAAATTAACTATTTGCTCTGGTCACCTGTGCAGGTCTAAATAACTGTACAGTTGTGTCATCCACATGTTCAGTTAAACCGGACAGGCGCGCCTGTACAGTCAAACCTCACAGGTATAGGCCTACCTGGACGTGTGTAGCGGCCTTTAGTTTTCTTAAGGCCCTTGGCCCTATCGAGTGCAAGCTAAAATCTATTTTGTGTGATGGTTGGCGGAAGGGGGAAATGTGTGGCGTGGCATATCAATTTTTATCGATATTTGATAATTGTTAAAATTATAGAGGAGGTGTGTATACAAAAAGTATAACTTAATCAACATGCTTCTATTCTTGAACAAACCGTTTCTGAAAAGAAAATTGCAAAACAGTAAAAATTCTTTAAGATAACCGTTTGTTCCCATAGTTCTGCATTTCCGCGCCAAATGAAAAGGCCCAGTCGCCTTAAAACTTGTTTTACTTCCAAGTATTAATAAGACAAGCCACGTGCTTCTCAGAGGTCCATTTTTGATAGATGATGCTAGTTTTGGATAGATGATCAATCTATAGTGATATTTTCTCTAAATGGATATTTCTATGGCAGTCACGTATCCTTTTGAAGCAATAGCCAACTTCCTCCGTTTAATTCATTAAAAAAAGAATCAAGTCCCTTCTATCTTGTAAATTAATAATATTGCGCGTCTGAGCTACAATATACTTAGCCCAGTTTGTGGACAGATGTACCGATGTTGAGGGGACGGATGAATGTACTAATCGCACATCCTTTCCATGGAGGCTCTTTCCATGTCCCGATGAGGAGGTGATGGTTATAGTGAATATGAGGGTGTGGAAACACTTAAACCTAATTTAAGCCTAATTAACAAAACCCTTAGGACCGTTGAGGTAATTCCCCTTTAGGGAAAAATGCTCAAGGTACCAGCCGGGAATTGAATCCGGGACCCCTAGGTTTGTTACCTAGTGCAGTGACCACTACACCACGGGGCCAGTTATTTTGTAAAGAACAAACGATTGTTCCAAATTTTAATAAACAATGTAGTGATAAACAGTAAGTTAAAATAAACAAAGCGATGACAGAAGAAAAGTCTTAAAAAGATCCAAGAAATCGAGTCAAAAACTGCACAAATCTATTTATTAGAATATGTGAAAAAAACAACTAAATGCTTGATAAAACTCAGTGGTACATCACGTGCCCCGCGAAGTACAAGCACCACAGTTTGGGAAACACTTCTATGTCAATCCTACTGCGGTTGTGTTTCGAGAGCACCCAACACTTCTAGCAGCTGGAAGTGGGTGTCACTAGTAAAATAAACATAGGGCACGAAGTCCTTGCCATAATAATAAAAGAAAGAAGGCGTCGTTGGTGACGAAACAACCAAACAAAATAACACAAGCACTCACCCACGTCCGTTGCTAAATAAATTCCCTCCCATCATAAATAAAAAGTATTTGTAAGCCACGACATACTTGAAGGCCATATACGTCCATTTAGAGAACGAACTACAAGAGTGTTTGTTTTTTTTACAACTATCGCAATTGAGCCCACACGTGGACCTGTGGGTGGTCGTTTTTAAATCTCGGTCGACATGCTCTAGAAATGTTGGAAACTGGGCGGAATAATAGGGCAGTTCATATTTTTATTTTCAAGAAAGAGAATGCCCTCGAAATCACATACTATTAGCTACAAGTTATAAGGATTGTCCCATTCTTCTAATATAAGTGTTATAGTTATAATATATATTATTATCTTTTAACTTTTTAGTTTTAATATTTAAAACCATAATTAAGAGCGTGCATCACATGCCAATTAACTCTAAGATACAATTGGCTAGAAATCGTAAATTTACACTAATACTATTGCACGTGAATCATTTCTGATTAAATATTAATGGATATAAAGAGTTGATAGAAGTTCCTAATACATAGGCTTACCATACGTCCCGGTTTGACCGGGACTGTCCCCTGTCCAGGTTTGAAGGTTTAGTCCTCCCGGGGTCTCAGCCAGTTTGTCATTTTGTCCCGGTCAGAAGAAAAATGTTAAGAATATGAGAAGTTAAACACAAGAAGTGAAAGAAAATAGGTAGATATTAGTTGACTTGGCAACACGGCTTACTTATTTTTTCTCCATTACGTCACCACAACATCCGGAATCAAGAGATCAAAACAAATCACAGCGTGAGGGTGCAGACTAAATTAGTCCCCTGAGTCTGCATATATAATAGAGAGTGGAGGTCTGTTAGTCTGTAAGCAAGTAGTCTAAGCCGATGTTATTTAATTAATAGCTTATTTTATTTATCTCGTCTGTGACTGATTATTTTAATTTTGAAGTTAATATTTTGATGTAAATCCTTTTATTTTAACAAGTAAAACATGCCGAAAAGAAATTGTAAATATACTGATGAGTTAAAAAAAGAATATCCATTTCTGAAAAAGGTTTGTGGACAAGTTCATATGGTTAAGTGTGAACAATGTTCGTCAGAATTTTCAATTTCTCATGGTGGGCGTTCCGACATTAAAGATCATTAAAAATGTGCGAAACATAAAGCTAGTTTGACTTCTTCAAAATGTTTCTCGTATTTTAAAAGCACTGATCCGGTTGATAAATACCTTTTAATATCTGCCTAAGAAGCAGCTTTTGAGTTTCATACTGCTGGTCATGATTTAAGCTTTAAAACAGCTGATTGTTCATCTAAATTAATTTCTAAGTTCTTTGAACCAAAGTTTGGTATTGCCAGAACGACGTGTGAGCCTATTGTTGTAAATGTGATTGCGCCAATGACAATTGATGAACTTCACGAAGATTTAAGCAAATAAAATTTTGTGACATTAACAATGCTTCCAACAGAAAAGAAGTTAAAATTGTACCTTGTGTTGTGTGATACTTTGTACCAGAACAAGGAGTAAAAGTTAAATTTTTAGACTTTCAATCTGTTCTTTGTAAAACATCAGAAGTATTGGCAAACTACTTGTTGTAAGTTATCAAAAACCATGATTTATATATATTTTTTAAAGTTGTTGGGTTTTGTGGTGACAACTGCAACACACATTTTGGAGGCGTAAAACGAAAAGGGGTAAACTATGTTTACAGTCTATTAAAGAGAAAAACGGGAAGAAATATTGTGGTTGTTGGTTGTGGTACCCATATTGTTCACAACTCTTCAAACAGCTGTTGATGTTTTACCTATTGAAGTAGAAGCTCTTGTGGTAAAAATTTATAAATATTTCCATATTTACACTGTGCGTGTGACTCAGCTGAGTGAGTTCTGTGAGTTTGTAGACGTTGAATATAAAAGAGTTCTGCGACATGGCAATACCCGATTTCTTTCACTACTTCCAGCTATTGAAAGGATACTTCAAAATTTATGAAGGACTAAAGTTTTACTTTTGCTTTCAAAAACACTGCCCGTTGATTATAAAAAAAGTTATTTGACAATGATTTTGGGACAAGGTATTTGTGGTTCGTTCATGGGTAGCTAAATCTATTTAACAAAACAATATTGACCATAGAGAAAACAAAAGCAAGTGCAACTGATATTGTCATCGAACTTAAGAAATTAAAAACAAATCTTTAAGAAAGGCAGGCTAATAGATTTATACCACAAGGAGCCAAAAAATGTTCAAGGCATTAGAGGAGGCAGGAAGCATTAATGTTGATATAGTTATGAAATAATTTACCGATTTTTATGATCAATGCGTGTACTATATTGATCTATAGGAAAATAGTTTCGGTGGAGCAGAATCTTTTGTCTGGATAAACAACAGTGAAATTATATGCCCCGAAATTGAAAAATCAGCAGAAAAAAATTAATGAAACACTTGGAAATGGTGTAATAAACTTAGATGAACTATTTGATGAAATGGTTGTTGCCAAGTCATTTTAGTCTTCAAACTGTGAATCTTTCAAAACTATCAACTTAAGCTGTGAAGAAAAGCGGGTTAAATTATTCAATCACTTCAAAGACCAGGACATTTCTGTATCTAACCTCCACCGAGTTGTGGAGTACATTTTCTGCCTACCAGGCACTTCCGCTCCTGTTGAAAGGATGTTATCACTGATGAACAATGTATGGCCTCAAGAAAGAGGAAGAATGGCAGAATCAACACTGAGTTTTATGAAAAGATAAAGAATAACAAAGCATTTCTAAAAAAGGTTCACGCAAGTAACAAATACGATTGGTTTCAACCAGATAATTGGTGGGTTTAGAAGTAGACTTTAAGTTTGTTAAATCTCCTAGTCTATAGTATATTATGTTTTATAACTACAGCTTTTTATTCATACTTTTCTCTGTAATGCATTCAAGTATAGTTCTATAAGTGAGTTTGGCTTCAGTTTTCATCTGAATAAATGAACAAAATTAGCTTTTAGCTTTTAAATGGGAATTAACTTTCAAAAATTTGTATCCCCAATTACATCATAAACATCCTTTGAATTTGTAAAGGAGGAGGGGTGGGGGAAGCCCGTAAAAATATGTCTATGCTAATTTCCCTTTTTACACCACTATGCACCACTGCACTATGATTTTCTTTTATAAAACCCCTAAAAGTGTCCCGGTTTGAGAGGAAAATATTATGGTAAGCCTACTAATACAGAATATTGTTGAAATATTAAATAATATTTGGATAAAAACTGCATTGAAAAGGCTGTTTTTGATTATTTTAGAATGGCTTCACAGATAAGCACTGTGTACAAATCTTCATTCCGTCATAATAGGGACAGACTCTAGTTATTAACAAGAAACTTTGTCGCTTTGTCCCCCATCGTGACCGCGGAAAATTTCGAGCAAAAGTAGGAGAGACAGTCCAGAGACATCTGATACATGGGGAGAAGAATGGCCATAGCTTGTTTTACTTGCATAATTTAAATTGGTAAATTTCCATACAATAGTACATTGTAAGAGTAATGTGTAGACAATATTTTCAGGTGTGTGTGCGCACATGTGTGTGTATTGGAGAGATAGAAAAGAAGCTTGTTGAAGGTGTTCTATACATTTTTCAAAGATGCCCTATATTTTCTTAAGCTAAGGGTGGGAACTCTGATTATAGTATATGAACCTATACAATACACTTTTTTTTTTTAGTCCTTAATGGTATTTATAGTTTAAAACACACTACTCAATTTGTCTCATTGTTTCCAACTTGTTCCACGTCTTACTACCCGTCTGTTATAGGCATATATATATATATAAATATATATATATATACACTAATGTAGTATACATAGTAATGTATAGTAGGAATGAGAAAGATAGAATAAACAGGTAGATAGGCCTATATTAGGAAACAAACTAAAGAGAAAACCCACCACACCTGAGCGCTATCTTTCTCTACTAAAACGGCCTGGTAACGAATAGTTCAGCTATGCTAAGATTCTTGCTACCCACTTCGATAGCCACATGGTCTAAGGCGCTACTCTTGCAGTAGACTAGATTTCTGATGACAAGGAGATCAAGGCTTGAGTTGAATCTCTGTTGGGAGTACTTAGGCTGGTTTTCCCAAAATTGTTTTCCACACTCCCTACACGAAAATGCGGCTACTCTCTCTATTAATATAACCTTCCTCATCTCTAAAATCATTAGCGTAATAATAAGTACATAAGCCTATAACCTGAATTGGTAGTAAGACGAAGTGTTAAAAAATCTTATCTCCTTTTGACATTTCCCTCTTCGGATTTTCTATATATATTACGCTTTCTCCCTCATCCCAATGGTTTTCTAAATACATCAATGATTTAATCTAAAAAAAAATAAATTCTTATTGACTTATGTGGATGTGGGGTTCGACGAAGATTTTTTACCTAAATAACCTGAGTCAAGGACAGCCCAAAAATATATATAAATAATAGAATATATTATGTATTGGTATAAAGAATTAATATGAATAATTAATATGATAACAAATTTTAAAGACGTTATTATTTCTGTTTCAATGACTGTAAAACACGCTGAAAAAATAGAACATAATTAAAACACGCTGAAAAAATAGAACATAATTAAAACACGCTGAAAAAATAGAATATAATGATTTTTTTTACGTGGGCTATATTATCTTGAATTCAAGCTGAATTTCGTGAAGTTTTATTATTTGCCTAAATATCATGATTAATTTTACTTAGCACCGCTTCTTAATACCTGTTCAGGTTGTACGCATATGTACTAATTACTCTAATGGTGCAGAGGGATGAGTGAGGTGGAATTTAGAGGAATTGTATCCACATTTTCGTGGAGGGAGAGTAGAAGATAATTTAGAAAAAACCATCCTCAGCTCGCACGACCAGGATTCGATCCCCAATCTCCCTGTTATCGGCAGACCGTGATTAATTATTCAGTGATATATAACATCATACAAAATCTTTCTTCGTAGTAAAGAGCTACCGTCACCATCAACCTGACATGGTGATAGAAACACCACCGTATTTAATGTACACATCGATTAAAAATCATGCGCAGTGAAACTATTTAACAAGAAATATATGAAGCAATAAAATAACTGTCGCCTATTATTTTTCATTTTAAAAGGAATAACAATATAAGCACCGGGTCACCGCCAAATATTTCCGTGAGAACAAACAGCCGGGATGTTTGGTGAGTTGCGGAAAAAAGTTTGTGCTCTTCCATCTCGGCTAAGAGGTTATACTTTCTACATTTAAGTTGCCTATGTAGTGGTACATCCTAGAAAGCATAGAACGTTTTAAAAATACTTGAAGTACAGTCCAATTCTCATATGAAGAGTATTTTATAAAATACAAACATATTTTTTTACGGTCAACATTGTTATTATTATTATTATTATTATTATTAGTACCGCGTCTTACTACCCGTTCGGGTTATACGCACTTACGCTAATGTGCAATGGTAGGGTAATTGTGAGATGAAATGTAGGACCTACAGTTTAACGTGGGATCCGAACCACGGTGGAGGCTTGGCATTCCTCACATTCACAAGTTGTGATTAATACACATCTTGTCAAAGGTGAAGGAAGGGTTTGGCAATCAGATAAATCTGTGCCGGGACTGAGGATTGAACCCCGGACCCCCAGCACAGAAGTCCGACACCTTACCCCTAGACCACTAGGTCACCCTGTCAACATTGTTGGTATTTAACAATTTTACTAGTGTTATTTTATAAGTATAAATAATATAGATCTAAAGTGACTGTTGCAGACAGCATTATCTGACGGATGAAGAAGTGAAATAGATCTACTAACCTTTTTAGCTCTTTCTCTGAAATTGGACCTATACCCTAAGCTTATTTGATAAGGTTTTTGGTATTAAAGTCCTTAAATTAGATTCAACTTAAGTTAAAATCTTAGAACTTGGGATAGCTATATTGCACTCCCATTTTAAAATATTGGAAAAAATCTACGATTTTTTTAAATTATAGATTTGAAAAAATCTACGATTTTTTTAAATTATAGATTAAAAAAAAAAGTTTGTTTTTCCCATTTTGTATCTATACTTGTATGAATACTTGAAGTAAAATTCCTCCCGTTCTATGACTTAATAAGGTCTCTCAACCCTTTCCCCTGCGTCTCCCTGTATCTCCACCCCCCTCCCTTGTGACGAGTAATGAAAGGTGTGACATACCACCTCTTTACCCCCCCCTCCCCAAACTACCCCTCTAAACCAGACGCGTGACCCGTCAGTTCAACTGTCAACCTCACCTCCACTCCCTTCCCATCTCTGTGTCAATTACGCTCTCATTACAATGAAATCTCTCTCTCTCAACCTGGAATACAAAGGGGCATCCAACTAGGGTATAAAAAATAAGCTGCTGTACCTACAGTCCGATTTAGATAAGAAGTAACCCTTTCTAGATAGTTTGAAACCAGTTTCAAATGCTTATACGTAAAGCCGTGTGATTTGCTACGCTCAATTTTGATTGATAATGCCTAGTTTAGGCCTATATGATGCGAGAAACAGTGCTCTTTGATGAGCGTGCAACTCGGAGCACGCTCGGAGCTAGAGGTGAACATTTTCCGGGAAATTTTGAATAGGAAATTTTTCCGCAGTGGGGGCTTCTGGTAGCGGGGTTAAATTGTAGAGGTGGCACCTAGGGCCTATTGTACTTCAAAATATAGTGTTTCAAGGGACGATTAGGTTATAAAAGGGGGAGGGGAAGTTAGGAAGCACGGAGGATAGGGGGAGAGACAAATATTGGGCTAACCTTAAAATTATTTTAGTTAACTTATTGATGATAACAAATTGAAGTATCATTTATGAACATAACGAGTCTACAAAAGTTTATTCATTTGTTTCTTTACTAGTTTTTTTAGCACCACGTCTTACTAATCGTTCGGGCTGTACTCCTATGTACTTATTACGATAATGTATTAGGGATAAGGAAGGTTGAATTTACAGGAATTGCACCCGCATTTGTGTGGAGAGTAAGTGGAAAACCATTTAGAAATAAACCTCCCTCAGTGTACCCGAATCGAACCCCAAATCTCCCTGTCATCGGCGGCCTAATCTATTGCGAGAGTAACGCGTTGGACCTTGCGGCCACCGAAGCAGGTGTTTCTTACTACTACTACTACTACTACTACTACTACTATTACTACCACTAATTAGTATTACTGTTAATATTGTTATTCATCTAATCAGTGGAAATTAATCAACAGGAAATAATAATTGAAAATGTTCCTTCTCACATCTCCAATGAATACAAGCGAAGCCTACCGAAGGATGTTGGGCACCGCCCTCTGTGCCAGTTACACCGAACCGAAATTCATGCTCACTACTCACTAGTGCTCGTTCTATTCTGTTCTCTCCGGTGTAACAATAGACAAGATATATGAAAATGTATTAAAGAAATATTGTAGTAGTTGTATACTTTTTTTTAAAAGGCTATCACATTATACTTTAACTTGCTCTAATAACATTATTTAAACCAAAGGTTCCTGAAGTTCAAAAAATAAGATAAGATAATAAAAATATGCCATGTGTCCAAGATGAAGCGGCGTCTACAAAGAGTGGCCATGTTACAAAGTTAGAGCATGTGCTGTGTTTATCGTGGAAGATTTGGTCGCACGTGTTCTTTCTAGCGTCTCGTGATGAGAAGGTGCTAGGAGTTTTAGAACGGATTCAGACGACCGTGGTTTACCATTGAAATAGGTGCGTCGAATGTGCTGGATACAATTTCGAACTGTTGTAATACCTATGTGTTGCTGTAAATAAATGTGTGTGTGTGCATGTGGTTCAGACTTTAGTCAAACATTCCTTGTTCATTACACATGTAACAGGGTGTCAATGTAACGGGCTTATGATGTTTCGATGTTATTACTAATGTATGTTGCCGACCTGCCCCTGTGGTTTGTTTCACACTTTTGAGGAGGGAAGGAAGGATTTCCGCCAACAGGTTGCTTACATCAAATATAAACTGAGTGGTGGGGAACATATCACAGGTAACTTACAGTTTTATCAAGCACTGCTTACCTTAGCAAAAACACAACACTGACCAGTATTATTTTCTATTAGAATAATGAGCAATGGATATTTTTTAAATCCACGCTTTAATGAATTTTTATGAAGCTCTCAATCGACCAAACGTGCCCTAAGCAGTGGTTCTTAATCTTTTATTACTAGCGGCCCCTTGAATATCCTAAAATATCTTCGTAGCCCTCTAGTTTTTATTATCATATTAGTCACTAAGATTTATTCTAAAATAGTGGCTTTATTCACTGATTATAATAACAAACCAATAAAAAACAGAAACTAGCTTACCTAATTGTATTTAATGGGACCTCTGCTGTTGAACACATTCCACTAATTTGTATATTCTGTTTAGATTGTATTACTAAATGCCATTCTCATACAGGAGTCGATTCGGAGTCGATTTCACTGCTTCGTTTTAATAGTTACCATTTTGGAAAATCCCTTTTCACATAAATAAGTAGAAACAAAGAGCAGCAAATTTTGAATGGCGATGGTAAACGGATGGAGATTATTTGTACTTTCTGTGATTTCTATTGTCCGTTATTCCCCTCCCCTCCATTACCCCGGAAAATCAAGAGTCTACTGTATTTAGGCCTACATGCTTGCGATCATCGAGTTATTCCTTCAAAAACCTAAAATGTAAGATAATTGACTTCTGTAATAAGCAAATAATAACATTTAAAATTATTGTTTCGAGGTCCCCCAAAAAACCTTTCACGGCCCCCCGGTTAAGAATCACTGCGCTCAGGGGCCATCTTTAAATAACGTCAGGCTTTTTTTTTTCTTCGTGATTTTTGATCCGCTGCTCTCCCCCCTTAGTAACAGATTATAAGATTGTCCGCATATATATTATGCATATAGGTTATTTTAAGCGTTTAGCTATTTTTAGACATAAGAAATGGTAATAAAGCTAGTTAAATAGCTTATATTTTTATAAAACAATAAAAAATTAGTGATTAAAATAGGGTTAGTCAATGAATAAAAATGAAAATCTCAGAATTGTTTGACAAAAAAGTGTTTTTTTAAAAGATTTTGTCTCACCATTAACATTGATGAAAAAACACCTTACGTAAGATTGATTTCGACCTCCAACCCCAAACATTTTAATAAGAAAATCTGATTGCCAAACCCTTCCTTCACCTCTGACAAGACGTGTATTAATCACAACTTGTGAATGTGAGGAATGCCAGGCCTCCACCGTGGTTCGGATTCCACGTTAAACTGTAGCTCCTCCATTTCATCTCACAATCACCCTACCATCACACATTAGCTTAAATGCGTATAACCCGAACGGGTAGTAAAACGCGGTGCTAATAATAAGAAGAAAACACCCGCCTCGGTGGCGTAGCTGACTAACGCGCCAGTCGTGTTGAGCTAGACAACCAAGGACGGGGAGATCGAGGTTCGAATCTCAGTCGGGTGAACTGGGAGTGGTTTTCCTAAATGGTTTTCCACTCTCCCTCCACGCATACGGGTTCACTTCCTCTAAATTCAACCTTCCTAATTCCTAATCCATTAGTGTAAATTAGTACTTAAGCCTATAATCCGAACGGGTAGTAAGACGCGGTGCTTAATAATAATAAGAAGAAGAAGAAGAGGAAAACGTAAGGGAAAAACTACACCCCCCAACCCTTACGTAATTTAGGGGCGGCCCCTTAACTAGATTAGAACAAAGGGCAATCATTTAGATGAATGGAGAGTCAGTCGATCTTAATATCCCTTCTAATACCCACCCACTTATATTCTAATATTAATTTAACAATATCCCTTGTTTTAAATGCATAAATACTAACTCAACTATAACCAAAACCACAAAACAAAATTTTCACATCACAAATCCACAAAATTTTACACACGTGCGACGACCTCTGTGATCAAAGTTCCTGATAGCACAGATCTAAAGGTCCTGGTTTCGATCCTCAGTGCTTCCTAAATTTATCTGTAAAGCAGTGTGGTCTGGAACGGGTTCAAACTCAAAGCCTCGTGAGGACAAATGAGGAACTACCTAAATAAATAAAGTAGCAGCTCCAGTTTAAGAAAATTAATGTTAGTGGCTGGAGGGCGCGTTATGCTGACCACATGACGCCCTCAATTCACAAATGTTGGCACTATCATCTCTGACGGTGGCGGCCGCTCGGTCGGTATAGCTCGATTGCGGGCTCACACCATGAAGTATCTATACACGCGTATGTTTTCCTTCGGTAGTTCTGTTAAAATGTTTAACTGCTTCGTATGTCGAGGTTATTCTTTCTAGATTTCTCCATTTTCTTTGCTTAAAACCTAGCTTCTGTTTGATAATGTAAAATTATGTGTGATAAAATAAAAATCTTTGATGGATTGTCAACGATACAAGATATCTGCCGGTATTTTTTTTATTAAAATAGATTGCAAAGACCACCTTTAGATAGTGAAAATGATCAAGGAAAAGGTGAGCAGCCATTTTTTCCCCCCTGTTGCTACAAGTACACTGATGTTTCTTCTGTTTCCCAGTCACCTGTTGTGTGGGCCGGCTGATAGGGGCGGGAGGGGAAGTGACGTAGTCAGGTGAGAGCCAATGAAACTTGTCTGTCTCACACAGGCACTCGGAGATAGCTCCTTCCTCTTCCTACCCAATAAAGACGCTATCAAGAACCCACCCTGCTTTTGTCTGGTGTGTTGCTCCCACACTCTTGTGTAGAATAGTAGACACCCGCCTCGGTGGCGTAGTTAGCTAACGCGGTAATTTCGTGTTGAGCTAGACTGCCGAGGACGGGGAGATTGAGGTTCGAATCTCCTCACTCGGGTAAACTGGGGGTGGTAATTCATAAGTGGTTTTCCCCTCTCTCTCTCCACGCAAATGCGGGCTCACTTCCTCTAAATTCAACCTTACCTATTCCTAACCCATTAGCGTAATTAGTACTTAAGCGTATAAACCGGATGGGTAGTAAGACGTGGTGTTAAATAAATAGGTAGACTATAATTATATAGCCAACCTCTTCGGTGGCCGCAAGGTATAAAGCAGAAGCGGCAGCCGTTTTGTGCCTCGATCGACCTAACTATAATCTTATCAAAATTCAGTGCTAGAAAAACTTCTCATTTTGACATTTTTATTAATATCGATAGGTTTAGCACACTTGCTACTAACGGCCTAATTTAAATTGGTAAGATCATAAACCATATCTATATGTATATATATGTATAAAACTGATGTGTTAAAATACTTCAATATTATAATCAAAGTAAGACTTTACAAATAAGTATCACCATTAGCGTGGAGAGAGGATGAGAAAACCACAACAATAAATCTCTTGTCAAAAACCACCCTTAGTTCACTGAGCCAAGATTCGAACCTTTGCCTCCTCGTCAACAAACTGTCGAGAGCTATCTAATCTGATAACCATGCGCTCGCTCGCACGCTTGTCAGTCTGGCCGAACCCTTAGGGCTAGTAATACACGATTCACGTAAAAAAAAATTGCAACTTAGAGTACGAAAAATAAAAGATTTTGTAGATTGTAGGCCTATATATCCTCCACCCCCAAAATAAATGTCTAGGCTCGCCATTGCACTGAGCGCGTGTTGAAATGATATTGATACTGCAAGGTGCGTAATGTTTCTATTCCGCAAGCACGCCACCGCAGCTCCATTGCGTATATATTGGCAGTGGGAGGGCAAGTGGTAAAGTCTGCGATAACCAGGGTTGCCAATTCTCTAGTCTCTAGTGAGATTCTGACGCCAGGTCCATTCCTTTTGTAAGGGAACTTATTCTGTCAATGCACCCTGCCTTCTGCTTTCTCTGTCAGCTCACAGAATTTTCTGCTTTCTTTCAAATCATCCAATATTTGAATCCTCCTTCTTCCTAAGCTCCTCTTTCCCTCAACCTTTCCTTCTATGAAGTCATACAGAAGACAGTTAATCCCAAGGATGTGTCCGATCCAGTTTGCTTTGTACCAAAGAATCACATACAAAATGGTTCTCTTCTCTTCCACTCTTCAAATGAGTTATTTATTCGTCACCCTGTCTTTCCACCTGATCTTCTCTAGTCTTCTCCAGCACCATATGCAAAGAATCAAATAGATCGTATTTTGTCCAGCAAGATAATACTCAAGATTCTAGTACTATAGGCCTATCTATTATAAAAATATCCAAACAGGCGTGTAGTAAATAAGTGAGTATTAGGTCCGTAATATTGATCACTCTACCTATTTTAATATAATAATAAAGTGCATTATTTTGTTGCTTTCAACCAGAGCCCCAGGATATCACTTTTAGGAAATATCCCAATATTGGGGTGTACAAGCGCTGAAATTATAGTACGATTAGTACCCAGATCGCACATTCGGCAACACTGGCGATGACCGATATTTTCCTTGTTATTTTCGTTCTTGTTATCGCCGTGAGGAATGCCCCCCGCCATCCCCTCCACCCCTTCCTTGACTCTTGTGATGCTATTCTAAACACCCGCTCTTCAGTCAAGGACAATCTACAAGTTTTTTTATTTTTTTTTAAGAATGAAACCACATGTCACACCGCTCAACACGTCACTGCGCGTAATGGTAAACAAAATTACAGGAGGACCTTTTATCCCGCAGACAAATAGCAAAGTGTACATCCCTACCCTGCCCAGCACCCCAATGATTCAGAGATTAGGGCAATTCCCCACAAGACTAGGAGACTTTGGTTTGATTCCGACTGACGCTTTATTGATTTTTTTTTTACGTGTACCGCGTTTTACTAGCTACCCGGCATACCCACATGTTCACACTCTTAGAGGGGGAAAAAAATGGGGTGGGGTGAGGAAGGTGAATATTAAAGAAAATGTACCTGCATTTGCATGGAAGGAGAGAAGGAAACTTAAGAAAACATCTCACCCTCAATTCACCCAGTTGGTATTCGAAACACCGACCTCCCTATTATCGTGAAACAGGACTACAAGACTATACGAACGTTACATTTAGTTCGGGTGTATTCTTATGCGGGTAGCAGGTTTAAACAATCTGCCCCGATATAAGGCGTTTCTCTCGTGTTGGACTGGATTTCTGATGACGGGGAGAGAGGGGGTTTAATCCTGGTTGGCTCTACTGAAGGTGATTTTTTCCTAAATGGCTTACCACTTTCCTTCCACGCAAATGTGGATAGATTACCTCTAAAATGCTTCCTTCCTCATCCCAATCCCGTAAGAGTAATAATCATAACTATGTGTGTCGTTTAGCTACAACAGGTAACAAGACGCGGTGGAAAAATCTGCTATAATAATAATAATAATAATAATAATAATAATAATAATAATAATAATAATAATAATAATAAGCACCGCGTCTTACTACCCGTTCGGGTTATACGCTTAAGTACTAATTACGCTAATGGATTAGAAATTGGGAGGGTTGAATTTAGAGGAAGTGAACCCGCATTCACGTGGAGGTAGAGTGGAAAACCATTTAGGAAAAACCACCCCCAGTTCACCCGACCGAGATTCGAACCTCGATCTCCCCGTCCTCGGCGGTTGAGTTCAACACGATTAGCGCGTTAGCCAACTACGCCACCGGGGTGGGTAAAATCTGCTATAGATGTTCAAAACGAAAGGAACAAGTAGGCCTAGTTACGTCAAAATTACCTACAAAATGAAAGCGTTGGTCCTCCATCTCATCTACTTTCTTTTTCACCACGTTTCGGATTGTACAGTCACATTAATATGGGAGGGGTGAGTAACGTAGAATTTCGAGGAAATGTGCCCACACAATGCGTGGAGGGAGGGTGGGAAACAATTGAGATGAAAACGCCCTCAGTACTTCGATCTGGTATTCAAACCTTGATCTTCCATTCACCGGTAAATTAGACTAAATAAGTTTGACATTTAGACCACGTGCCTACCAGTGCGGGCAACCTACATATTAAATGATAATTAATTTTATAGTCTTATTAGGTTCCAGACGTGGCTATTGAAAGGTTTTTTTTAGCACCGCGTCCTTCTATCTGTTCGGTCTATACGCCTATGTACTAATTTCACTAATGGGTTACGGATGGGTAAGGTTGAATTTAAAAGAAGTGTACCCGTATTTGCATGGAGATAGAGCGTGGAAAAATCATTTAGGAAAAAACAGTCCTCAGTACACTCGAAAGGGATTCGAACCCTGATCTCCTTGTCATCGTTAGTCTAGTTTATTGCGATAATGACGCCTTATAGTCTTAGACCAATGCGCCCACTGAAGCGAGTTATCTTACACTACAGAAGTAGATAAAACGGGAGATGATAATTAATCACTTAGTGAGGATGTCACCCTTGTCTCAGTCGAGAAGCAGCCGTGTTATTCACATCTACTGCTGACCCGACAGATCCGTATGCTCAAGTACAAAACTAGAATTAATCTCAACGTTGATACAGCGTTCGCTAATATGTTATTTATCTCTCTGGTTCTGATTATCATTTTATATTAACTAAACTAGACGATAGTGACCTAAACTCAACGATACTAAGTGATCTTTCATAAGGCTAGACGGCCCCGTGGTGTGGTGGTCAGTTCACATAGCTACGAGCCTAGGGGTCCCGGGTTAGATTCCCGGAGGGTAACCTGGCTATTTTTCCCGAAAGGGGAGCTACCCCAACGGTCATCAGGGTTTGATTAATTAGGTTTAAGCTAGGTTTAAATGTTTCTACTGGCTCCACAGTCTCATACTCACTATCACCATCATCTATTTAGAGAAAACCATTCATCCTTAGTAGATTCTACCGGGATTCAAGCTCCGATCAACGCGTCATCGTCAGGTCAGTTTAACATGGCAATGATACCTCAAACAGTTTGACCAGTGAACTGGGTGGCTAATTGTTTTACACCGATGTGACAGTAAAAGGCTCTGGTTTAAATCTCAAGACGTACTGTACAAGTTGAAACTAATTTCTGGTTCAGTGTAGTGTACGACAAATAGTCTAAATGATCACCCACTTCTGGGTCGAATGTTCTAAGGCATCATTCTCGTGTTAGACTGGCCTGTTGAAGACAAGAAGATCGGGCTTCAAATCCCAGTCGGTTCTATTGAGAATGGTTTTTCCTAAACGGTCTCCCACTTTCTTTCCATGCAAATGCGGGTATATTTACCTCCAAGCCGTTTCCTTCCTCATCCCTGTCCCATTAGATTATTAGTTATTATTATTATTTAGCACCGCGTATTACTACCCGTTCGGGTTATACACTTAAGTACTAATTACACTAATGGATTAGGAATTGGGAAGGTTGAATTTAGAGGAAGTGAACCCGCATTTGCGTGGAAAGAGAGAGAGAGTGGAAAACCATTTAGGAAAAT
>CABFWB010000537.1:267540-278012 GCA_902151455.1 Timema bartmani
CCCCAGTTCACCCGACCGAGATTCGAACCTCGATCTCCCCGTCCTCACCAGTCGAGCTCAACACGACTAGCGCGTTAGCCAACTACGCCACCGAGGCGGGTATCATATCCCATTAGAGTAATTATCATATATGCGTATAGCCTGAACAGATCGTAAGACGCGGTGATAAAAAAAAAAGTAGGCCTACCACATTACTGGAGCCACTAAAAATATCCCGTGTTTGAGAAAACAAAGCACTTGAAATAAACAAATTTAGGGACACGACCTGATATCTTCATAAATAACCCAAGCTATAATGAACCAAAAGTTTCTACTGCCACTTCTGTACAATGTTTATACGTCTATTGAGTCAAGAACGTAGAAACAATAACTTAGGCTGACATTAGTCACCACAAGGAAATGAATATAGTTCCATGTGTGGTCCAGCCTTTTGTGGGACAGGCTTGGGTTTGTTTGTGTTTGTCCAAGCGATTTATGAGTTTTGGGAATGACTACCAAGCTCTGTGACGCAGCGGAGTAGATTCAATAAAACAAACTGTTTTAGGTGCCTATACCCTGAGTATGGTTGGAAGAACAGTAAAGGTGACCTGGTGGTCTAGGGATAAGGTATCAGACTTCTGTACTGAGGGTGCGGGGTTCAATCCTTGATCCCGGCACAGATTTATCTGATTGCCAAACCCTCCCTTCACCTCTGACAAGACTTGTATTAATCATAACTTGAGAATGTGAGGAATGCCAGGCCTCCACCGTGGTTCGGATTCCACGTTAAACTGTAGGTCCTCCATTTCATCTCACAATCACATTACACATTAACGTAAGTGCGTATAGCCCGAACGGTTAGTAAGACGCGGTGCTAATAATCATAATAATATTAACAGTAAAGAAACTTCAAACATATTTCTTTGTGACCAATATTGCTAACATTTTTCTATATTATTTGTGCTATTTTATAGGTATTGATAGTATCTATCAAAAGTGACGGCTGCAAATAGCATGACTTGATGTATGGATATATTAAAATTGTTTTAGTAACTTTAGTAACTAACGTCTACTGTTATTCCTACCAAAATCATACTATAAGTTTCTTCGTGTGAAGAATAATACATGCTAAGGCCCGGCCTTTAAAGTAGGTCAGATCTTTTCTTAATGATTTTAACCCCCTCCCCCCCAAACCTTCTCCTGCTTAAGGGATCATAAGATTTTATATCCCTCCCGCCTCTCTCTCTATCTTACCTAATTTTTTACGATTTAGTAAATTGTATTCTTTTGATCGTTTATTTATTTTTAAACATAAGGATTAGTAATAAGGTGAGTTATATGAAATTTTACTACAGTAAGTAAATTAAATATAAGTACAATTTTATAATTTAATATATTTATTTTCTGACTCACCATAAACATTGATTAAAAAACCTTATTTAAGATTGATTCTGAACCGCAAACGTAATAAAATACTGAAAGCCCACCAAAAACCCTTAAGTAATTTAAGGACGTTTCCCCCCTGAGCGCTCCCTTTCACACGTGGACGCTTTGTTGGCTCCACCAGGCACCAAGCAGACGAGACACCAGAGATGACACAAGGGAAAATAGGCCACGTGTCCACGATTATTTCATAAATAAACTGGTTTATGTCAAAACACTCTTATTATTAATATTATTATTATTAGCACCGCGTCTTACTACCCGTTCGGTTTATACGCACTTACGCTAATGTGTAATGGTAGGGTGATTGTGAGATGAAATGGAGGACCTACAGTTTAACGTGGAATCCGAACTACGGTGGAGGCCTGGCATTCCTCACATTCACAAGTTGTGATTAATACACATCTTGTCAGAGGTGAAGGAAGGGTTTGGTAATCAGATAAATCTGTGCCGGGACCGGGGTTTGAACCCCGGACCCCCAGCACAGAACAAAACACTCTTCACTACGATGTAATAAAACAGCGTCCAGACTAGCGAGCCGAGCCTCGTTAACGTTGGATAAATGGGGTCGTCAGAATGTTCGCAGCAGCCCAGTGAATGTCGGTATTTCGACGAACATCAAAGGATGTTACGAGGCTCGGCTCAATACTCAGTGAATGGCGCTGCGAGCCGAGCCTCGAGCCGAACCAATTACAACTTTAAATTATTTTTTATTTCCAATTATTCTTCCGTCACGCGCGCTTGAAATTTTATCTGAGTGGTTGCGTGCTGTACATTTTATTTACTACACTTTGAAATTTTGTTTGAATTTTTATTTTTTGTAATTGACATACCTTTTATTATTTAGTATCTCGTCTTACTAACCATTTGGACTATACGCTTAAGTACTTATTACGCTAATGGGTCAGGAATCGGGAAGGTTGAATTTAGAGAAAGTAAGCGCACATTTGCGTGGAGGGAGAGTGAAAAACCATTTAGGGGAAAAAACCCTCAGTTCATCCGACCGAGATTCGAGCCTCGATTTCCTCGTCCTCGGCAGCCTCGTTCAACACGAAACTAGCGCGTTAGCTAATTACGCCACCGAGGTGGGTATTTGACATATTAAATATTAACTGCGAATTCGTTTTATAATAGGCTGAGGTAAATAAATAAAAATTGATTTAATCTTTAAAAATTAGAAAGTATATCAAAAACAATATTTACAGTTACATCATTTTACGCGTGTTGAAAACTGTACAAAGTTGGTAATACTTTTTCTTAGAAAGCTTGTTGCACACTTAAAATAAGTTTGAAATTTCCTCTGCGGTGAGAGGGTTAAACAACACCCTAGGTAGATTTTGAGGGTAAATATGTCCCAGCTCACTTCAGTGGCGTAGTGGCGTAGTGGGTCTGACGCCTCAATCTCGTGTTAGACTGGTGTGCTCAAGGTGGGGAGGTCGGGGTTTGAATCGGATCTATTGAGGGTGGTTTTTCCTAAATGGTTTCCCACTCTCCTTCCCCGCAAATGTGGGTAGATTACTTTTAAAATGCTTCCTTCCTCATTCCTACCCCATGAGATTAATAATTATCATTTACTTTATTAATCATATATATACTCTGTTTAGAGACCTTAAATAGGTATTGCAGACTGGTGTTAAGAGTCAACGGTTGGGGAAAAACGTAATGTTATTGTGAGTCTTTCCGGCACACTTATGGATTCTCTTAAACGTGAACTTTTTTTTCACTTTTGGCCCAAACAAAATAATTAGACATAATGTGATGTGAAAGTGCTGATATTACTAGTCGGTTCAGAAAGTGCACGTTAAATATCTCAAATAAATAAAAATAAATATACTGAGGAAACCATGGTATTTGTATTGAAACCGAAGAAGTTTAATAGGTCACATGATACTACATGGTTAATTAATGCCCTTTAGGGACGCACACTGCCAACATAGCGACCTTTTTTTTTATCTGGGTAACGAGAACCAAACAAGAGAGGCCCACAATACAACTCGTATGAAGTTAACTCAGCTTCCAAACACACCCACTCAAAGACCATTCTTGCGCTCATGAATATACTTCATAATTGATATTTATATCTATTTAGTCACAAAGGTCCTTTTTAAAATGGCCCGCCATGTAGGCTACTACAATTTCCTACCCTCCACGGCTAACTTCAGTCTCCCCATGTGGCAACCCTCGGATATTCGGACCAACCTTTTAGTAATGTCGAACCTATTGTCTGTATTGATAGCCAAATAATGCTACTTGAACTTTAAAAGATTTACAAATTGATATACCAATTATCATTACAGTGATCAATACTAACATATAACAAACATAAGCAATCATTAGCCTATATCTAGCAAATAGGGCCTACATATCGCATTAGTTCAAAATGAAGAGCGCAGAGTGTCTATTATTTCATGAATGTTCTTTGGTTACATACGATCCTCCCCTCCTCCCCTCCCCCCCAATTATTTGTAATGTACAATGTATATTTAGTTTTTTCCTGTATTACGATCTATCTTAGGTAGAAATTGATTTGTATATGGATTTAGTCTGTTTGTGGATTAATTTTATTGATATACATAGGGTTGGCTAGGCACTGTTTTATTTCAAACATATAAGCGTGTGTAAATATGGCAATAACTCGGAAGAATAGTAAAACGCGATGCACACATTAGGGTATGTCGTGTCGATTTTAAATCAAAATACACATCAATGGGCACTAGTAGCAACAAAAAAAAAAAAGTTTAAATTAAAATCAGGGTCATGGACGACAGATAGAAATCTTAGCTAACATGAAAAAAAACCCATAAAAGTATATGTCGTTGGAAAAGTGTGTGCAATGTGGAGGCCATTTTGATCGAAATTGGTCCGTTAGTTCAAAAACTTAACTGTCACACATGGATTAATAGACATAACAACCAGATTCTTGAATATTATCCCGCTGAAATAGGTTAAGAATGAAAGCAATTTATGAAGTAATATTTTTGAATATTTTAATCAGCTAAATAGTTAAGTTGATGTAGAAGTGTGTCGTCCAGAAGGTACGTTGGCCCTTTTAGGTCATTCACATTTCTACGAATAGCATACACAGCGTTTTTACACCTTAGAGCTTGTCATTGTTAAACTCCGGCAAAGTAATAGATTATTTGAATGTGTTTACACAGACACTAACCAACTAACCTTCTGTTAGCGAGGAGAATTTAAATGTAATATCTTGCTAACATATAGGCATAAGGAAAACCTTACAATCTTTCTTGATAGCCCATAAATTAATCACATCAGATTATCTAATGAAACTCTCTTTTACTGGAAATATATAAAGCCACAATTTAAATAAGTAATTAAAACAAACAAAAAATTAAGACATATTCATGTCCGACATATTTTTTTTAAACCAATAATTTAAAAAAAGTGCAAGACTTATATTATTTACTGAAAATTTACTCGCTTGTATATACCAATTAATTGATTTATTATTTAACAACACTTAAATAAGACAAGGGCCAACGTGACATTTTATGACACAGTTTAATGCAAATATTTATTGGGATAAGTTACCGTTGGGGGTGGAAATTAGCATATTTACCAGAGTTTTATTTAAAATTCTAATAATACTTTTTTATAGCTGTTATTTATGTATAATACTTTAATCTAGAACCTCAAATGGCGTATATACTAGAGACGAGGAGGCCTACATTTTGTTTTTATGTCAAGGAGGTTAATATTATTATTTATTTCACAATCAAAGGCCCGAGCATTTGTTAACTTGCTTCTCTTATTATTATTATTATTATTATTATTATTATTATTATTATTATTATTATTAGAGTGAATACGGAGGCGGGGAGGGAAGGAATGATATGTTTGAAGTTTTATTTATTATGTAGGTTAAAATATATCTTGATTGACTTCAAATATAGCAGGGGTATTAGATAACAATTTTTTTAATGAAGAAGAAAAATTGTCACTAAATTCCAGGACACACTTTTAACAAATAGTCAAGAACTGTTAAGGTCACCATGTGAAGAAAATCAAACTTAATGTTTATAATGAAGCAATATTTTATTTATTTTGACCAAAAAAAGTTTTGATTTAAAATCTGCAAAAATACTGATCTTTTCTCGCGTCACCTTACATCCCCACCTTAAAGCAGGCATAGCCCCAGTACATTACTTACAAAAAATAAATATATTCTTAATAATAAATCGTTTTAAGTCTGTATAAGATTGGCTGATTACAATATCACCCAACCTAACAAAACCGAACCTTCAATTTGTATTTGAATGAAAGGTTAGGTTTTGTTAGGTTGGGCTAACTTGAGAGTCAAACCAAAATACGGTCAGTCGCGCTTTCATTCATGCAAACAATTGAAATAGCATTATGTCTGTAGTCTGATTCCACAGAAATATCTAAAGAATCTTCCATTTCTTCTGATCTACCCTAAATCCATACAAAACATATTCTACTATATTTATAATCACAACCATTTAAAAACATAACAAAAATTCATAAATATTATTTTTGGCTAAACGTCAAAAAATCAATTTTCCTGAAACACTTTTTACCACTTAATTTGAATAAGAAACAATCAAATACATTTATAAATAGGTGATCGTGTATTTTTCCTGTAACTTATATTTGGATTTCAATTTGAAATAACCAGCTTCCTTGGCCGCATGGTCTAAGTAATCACTCTCGCAATAGACTGGGCTCGAATCCCGGTCGGGTGTACTGAGGGTGTTTTTTTCTAAAGGTTCTACACTCTCCCTCCACGAAAATATGGGTACATTTTCTCTCACACTCAGCCTTACTAAATTCCCAACATCTTAGAATAATTAATAAATAGACGCATAACCCAAAAGGCTAGTAAAACGAGGTGCTTTTTATTAATTTTTAAACAACTCCTGTAAATGTAGCCGACGATTTCCACAAGTCCATCACAGACTCTGCCTTAAAATATGAGGGAAGAATGACGCTGGACACGAGACGTCTCCTGGATGGCTTAGTGGTTAGAGCATTGGCGTAAAAGCCAAAGAGACAGGATTCGATTCCCTTATCCAAGTGTCATTTTTTAATTTTAAGAATATCTCCTGTGAAGTTTTGGAATTATTACTAACACATCACATAATATCTTAATAGATACTGTACATCAGAATAGTTTTGTATTCGATAAAAATGAGATTAAATATTATATCATGAACACTATTTTCAACCGTGTTGATTTTCGCATAGTCTAAGGAAGAGGTGAGCAACAAATTTCCCAATGTAGCCACATGTGTGGCGAATGAGAAGTGACATTCGCTACATTAAGTAAAAATTAAGTAATTAGGTTGCTCAATTGAACATTTAAAACAACCCACACTGTTTGAACAACTTTATTCAAAACACAAACACTTTGACTTTTCAGTTACAACTGCCTCAGACGCAAATGATGGAAACTGTTCAGATTGAAAATGTAAGATAATTTAGTTAAAAATCTGATAATCTTTTAGACTGAAGGCAGATATGAAAAGAAGGGTTGGATAGGGGAGTCTAGGGGAGTATTGGATGGCAGTGTAGCGTCATTAATTCATTCAGAAAGCGGAATGCTTCCAATGATATGATATATCAAACTACAACCAGCACCCATCGTTAGAAAAAAAAACTTTATGATGCTGTGATAAACTCAAATTCGCCAAATATTTATGGTCAATTTGACACTTTTGGTGATTGGCAACAAGGTTACCCCCCTCCCGCTCCCCCCACGGGTCTAAGGCGTTACTTTCACAATAGGTTGGATTGCTGATTATGGAGAGATCGGGGTTCGAATTCCGGTAATATATTCTATGTTTAGTTTTCGCCTCCACGCAATGCAGTTATATTTACTCTTAATTCTTACTTCCTCATCCATACAACCTTTGCGTAATTAATATACACGCGTATAACCCAAACAAATGGTGAAACGCGGTGAAAAAAAATAGTGTTGTCATAATTTTTGAGCGAAACATATGTACGACACTTACACACTCACTGAAATAGGTAGACCAACCTTTTATTTTTTAAATAAGAATGCTAGTATGCTATGCTTATACTTATTAAGGTTGAAACTAGTTATAAACACATTCGTTTACGCTTATGGTATGGATTTGTTTAGTTATGAAATTAGTGATGGTAAAGTGGAAGTATTTTATTAGTGTAAGTAATTTTAAATATTTAGTTTTTCTTTATTAGTTATACTTTTCGCCCCAAATTGCTATTATTTTAGGTATGCACCAGTGGAAACTTCATAAACATATTTCAAGGCAGTTGAGTTTGAAATACTAAAGAGGGTTAGTATGTTCCCATCACAGCGACAGAATTCTCGTTTAATTAGATATTCAAAGTAAACTTACTATACATAATTAAGTTCATGTGTGAGTAATATGTGTAATTATAATTTATTATTTGTAAGACGATTACTAACATAGAACCTACAATTTGATATGGTTTATATTAGCCTACTATTGTCAATATTTGTTAATTTAAATATCTTGGCAATCATATAAAATAAATGGTAAAGTCGCCCGCACGAACTTTCTCTTTTATATTAAAATAGATATATTTACTAAAATAAATGGGTGTTTAGTATTTACCTTCATCCCTTGTTTCTTGTTGGCGGGTGACCAAAATAAGACACTGGACACATAAAAAGTTAATTTTATGGTTTATACGTCAAACCACGTTTCTCAGTTGGCACTTTTGGCAAGTTAAAGATATTGATCGGATTCTCTTGTAAATATGAGATACACTACACCAATTTTATTTTTTACAGTATTAAGGCAATTGGCCATTTTCATTTGGCGTGGAAATGCAGAGCCATGGGAACAAACAGTTATCTTTACAAATTTTTTATTGTTTTGCAATTTCATTTTCGGAAACAGTTTGTTCAAGAATAGAAGCATGTTTATTAAGTTATACTTTTTATATACACAGTGATAAATATCGATAAAATTGACATGTTTCAATAGAAAACTGACGGCTTCATAACAAAAAATAAGAAAATGTAATAATTAATAAACATCCATACATCATCTTAAAAGAGGTGTTGAAAATATTAACATAAAAATTTCACTCGTTCTTGAGAAAACTGATATTTCCAAACGTATGATTTTTCCGCAAGACCTGTCTGGTAGCTAGCGCCATCTACGATTTCCGTGATCCATCTGTTCTCGTTGGCGCGGAAGGATACTTTGTTCGGTTGCTAAGCCACGACACGTCTTTCATCCTCCCGCCCATCATCCCACAAAATAGGTTTTAAACTTGCGCTCAACAGGGCCAAGGGCCTTAAAGGTTTTTCATATGACCCTCAGACCATATACGTTATTTCGGTCAAGTTGGTAGTACCTACTAGATATTCTTTACATATCTTCATTCCAAGATTTATTCATCCAGGAAGGTCCACGTAATCTTGAGGTCCTTTCGCAGTTGTCTGATCTTTCAATATGGATACCAGAAGCGGTAGGCCTACCCAATATTGTCTGGACTAGACTGGTTTGCGTTTCGAGTTACAAGTTGCAGTCAACAGTCCTTATCCTCTTACTGGTTTGCGTTTCGAGTTACAAGTTACAGTCAACAGTCCTTATCCTCTTTGTTTGATTGTTGATAGTGTGAATTGTAGCACATGAAATTTAAGATGGGAATGTGGGGAACGTGAGTTAAGGGCAGTGTTTTTACAATTTTTATAGAAAAAGGTCTTTTTGCCAAAATAAATAAAAAGTTTCTACAGTATAAACATAGAGTTTAGTTTTATTTAAACGGTGACCTCAACAGTTCTTGAGTATCTGTTAAGGATGTCCCGGAATTTAATGATAACTTTTTCTCTTCATTTAAAATGTTTGTTATATAATGCCACCATGATCAAGACAGATAGTCAGGAGCTGTTGATATCATCGTGTGAAGACAATTAAACTCTATGTTTATACTGGAACAATATTTTATTTGTTTTGGACAAAAAAAAAATTCACAATAAAAACTGACTTTTCCTCACCTTAAGCTGTAGTAAAATGTTTACAGTTAATTTAATTTGTCATTGTTGTAAGTGATAGAAAGCCTTCCCACTCTCCCCATCCCCCGCATCTTACTACCCGTTTGAAAAATCCACGTTAGACAACACTAAGAAAGTTGGAATGAGAAAGTTAGAGTTTAGAGGAAATGTACTTAAATTTTAGTAAAGGTGGAGTGGGGGNGGGGAAATTTAGGAAGAAAACAACCTCAGTACACTCGGCCGGAATTCGAGCCCCAGCCTTACCAGCAAAAGAGACAAGATGGGACTGACGCCTTATACCGTTTTGTGTGTTCAATATTTGTATTGATGTTTTTCTCATGAAGTGTCACCTAAACAAGTATTTAATACCTACCAATGGCGTTCTCCCCGTCATCGTAAAACCTGACCAGATGAGGCTAGCGCCTTAATCAGCTTGCCCACTGATGTGGGTCCTATAGTGTTATTACTATACCCCGGTTGTATATATATAACATAATATAATATATGATATAACATTATACCTCCTATTTTATAGGGCACCGAGCCACTAGTATCTTTCTTCGAAGCACGCCCACTGAACCTGATTCAGTGCCCAAATGGTCTAAGGCGTCACTCTCGTGTTGGACTCTCCTGCTGAAGACGGGGACATCGGGGTTCGAATCCCAGTAGGATCTACTAAGTGTGGTTTTATATAAATTGTTTCCCACGCTCCTTCTATGCAAATGCGGGTATACTACCTCTAAAATGGTTCCTTCCTCATCCCTACCAATAGAATAATTAATATATGCGGATTGCCTGAACAGGTAGTAGGACGCTGTGGTGAAAAACAAAAGCAAGTCAACTGGGTCAGCATACAACTATAGTAAGATTCAGGTTAATAAATAACTTTTAGAAAATGTAATCTTTATTTGCGAGCATATTGACTTTATTTTACTAAATTAGTATTATTTCATAAGTATTAATATTTTATATTAAATACTAGCTAACCCGACAGACGTCGTTCTGTCAAACGCTATTGGACTGTGGCAGTCCCACAAACTTATCTTTTCTGGTC
>CABFWB010000538.1:0-16613 GCA_902151455.1 Timema bartmani
CCAATCAGAGCGAGGGGGCGTGGTCACGTGACCAAAACCGACCAATCAGAGCGCTGTACTAGGTGGGCCACCGTACTACTCATATATACATAATCTAATCACGTCGTTCCCTCATGGAATGGGCAGGAAATTGTATATATAGCTAAAAAAAAACCTTTGTACTTAATCCATCCTTGCTAACTCTCTCCAAACTTCCCTATCCTTGAATTCTCCCTTCGCTTTAACAACATTCTTACACCGAGTCATACATGATCTTTTTATTCTCGCAACGTATTCTTTGCGCTATTTCATAGGCATTGATAGTATTTATCAAAAAGTTACAGTTACAGATAGCATGACTTGATGTATGAATATATTAAAAAATATAAGTAACTTTAATAACTAACAGATAGGTCTGTTTTTCTTCTTAATAAAATCAAGGTGGAGTTATTACTCCTATCCCAACAGAACTTTAATAAATTATGCTAAGAAATGATTCCAAGTATATTTTTGTAACAAAGCTTCAGAGAAACTAGAGCACAGTCTCAACAGAAGATATAGTTTTAACTTTTGTTTACAAACAATCAAAAGTAAGTGTGTGTGTGTGTGTTTTTTTTAAGAAATAAAGGTTTTTAATAAAGTTCGGAATTTCCCACGAGTCCAATGAAACAGTTTTCTTTTCTTTAGTCCTGTGAAAATGGTCCGAGTTTGGGGAGGAAGTATTCACTTGTTTCTGTCACCAGCGTGTACAAGTAGTGTTTCACATGTATCAAGTTATTTATATTGAGATCCTCAACGGTGGGCACGTGGTCTAAATGTCGGTCTCATATGATCTGGTTTTTCTGATGATTGGGATACGGGGTTCAAATCTCGGCCGGATGTAAAGAGGGTGTTATTCCCTTCCATTAAAATACGGGTACGCTTATTCTAATTGCTATCTTCCTCGCCAACATCGTTAGACACGCAGACTAAATTTCAAGCGCATTTAGTCTTGCTTTCTGTTGATATGGAGGCTAGGGTTTGAATCCGGGTCTGGTGTTTTTTTTACTAAATGACTTCCCACTTTCCTTAAAAGAAAATAAGAGTGGTCCTCCTCTGAACTCTACCTTTCTAATCCTTAAATCCGTTAGAGTAACGTAAAATAGTATGAATAGGAACGGCTTTCAACATTGACTGTAAATATATAAATATATATATTTCTTAAATAAAAGAATAAAATATATATATATATTTTCTTAAATAAAAGAATAATATATATATATATTTTCTTAAATAAAAGAATAAAATATATATATATTTTCTTAAATAAAAGAATAATATATATATATATTTTCTTAAATAAAAGAATAATATATATATATATATATATTTCTTAAATAAAAGAATTCTAGCTAATTATTTGAGTCCTACCTTCTATTAATGTCAAGGCATCATAAAGTTCTAAAGTTAACTATATATATACATATATATATAAACATCGTGTTCCTATTCACCCCACAGAAAGGGGTGAGTAGGAACAACTATTAAATTCTTTGCTTGTTCCTATTCATTCACGAATGAGCACCAACTGTGAGGGGTGTAAAGGAACACACAATTATCATTAAATAAATGTGTATTGTTACAAAAAAATGTTTTTCATGGAAAATACATAGGCACTTCTTCTTGAGCTTGGCCTAATACCAAAACAAATCACTGAGGTCGTTCTCAAAGCTTACCTTGTCTTTAAAACGAGAAGAGGTGTTCACATTTACTACTAGGGTCAATTTTTTTACAATATCATTTAATCCAAAAAATGCCTATTTTTCCGTTTGGAAAAACTTCTAAGTTTGAGGAACCTTCTTGAAAAAAACTCAAACATATCCGTCATCTTGAGGGTGTAGCACTTTGCTAACATAGAGCCTGAATGTGTCTTTGGTCTTGCCATACACTTTGACCAATAGGAAGTCTTCAGGACTATTTAAAAAGTCTCAGGTGTTCTAGGACTCTCTGGAATTTGAATGTTAGATTCTTCATCAGATGTTGTTGATAACATAAGCTCTTTGTCACTATCTTGTTAGGAGTAGTCCGAGTCATCCAAAGAACTTGACTCTGGGGATAATTCTTTTGGGGAAGTCCTTTAGTTGTTTTAGGTGCTGGTTCTCTTGTAACTGGATTACTTTAATCACTGCTTTGAATTCCTGAAGGTCCTGGTTCATAGTCAGCCACGCATAGTTCTCCTAAGTCTGTCCCTTCAACATTTTTTCTAGGTGTGACGTTAAGTTTTGTTCTCTTCTTTGGTTTATGAGCCGTATCAAACTGTCTTAATGTCTGCAACAGTTCTTTGAAAGTCTCGTCAATTGCTTCTACCCGAACCGGTTCTGACAATGGTGTATGTATTCCTGATTGACTTCCACTCCGATTACTGTTACCGGTACTAGTGTCTGAGCTTAGCAACATATGAAAAACTTCAGTACAATCTAAAGGCACAATGCCACACTTTTTGAATCCAGATTTCACGTTTTCCTCCTTAAGAGAATCACACAGTTTTTTTCAACAGCCCAGGGAACTTATATTTGGGGACAGTAGATTCACCTCTGCCTTGTCCTTTTTTCCATTCTTCAATGATTTGACACTAAGAAATTTTCATAGGCCTGAAAAATGCCACGTCGAGTGGTTGGGTGAGATGAGTGGAATTACTCGGTAAAAATATAAGCTTGTTGTTCTTTTCTTTGCATAGAGTGATCAAATCTAACAGCAAATGAGACAAGTTGTCTCCACTCAAGTATTTTGTCCCTTCGAGGTCTTTAAAAGAGGGTATTGCAATTGATTTTACACAGTCCTCAGATCAGAAACTGTTGAACCAGCCTGACTTGGTTCAATTGAATCGTGATTTTTTTGGACCTCCCTCCTTTCATCTATCGTACAAATGCTGCGCCTTATAAACTACATAGGAAGGTGGTATTTGGCCTTCTCCATTTGCAGCAAACATCACTGAAATAGATGCTTTTGAAGAGTTTAGTACCCTTTCTGGGTACTTGAATCCACTCCCTAAGATCAATTTACGTTTTCTTGGGTCATCACACAAATTGGTATCATCATAATTGATGATGTTACTTGCGGGTACGTCCTTAAGCTCTCGTTCAAGCTCGTCAAAATTTTTGTTGACGATATCAGGAGACACAGCTGCCCTCGACCTTTTAATATTCTGGCACATTCTCTATGACAATGAGTTTTCCTGACGTGTTAGAAAATAATACACCCAGTCACGTCCAGGAGTGTTGTTCTTGAACTTTTGTACAAGTTTTCCTTGGCGTTCACGATAATTTCGAACTAGTAACCGTAAGGTGAGTGAATCAAGAGGGTAGCCCCAGTCGCTACAAACTCTCAACCTCTCAACTAAAACTGCCTTTTCTTCTACATTTGGTGTGGTCTCTACTCCCTTTTTCTTCTTGATATTTTTTCACATGTCTATGAAGTCGGAATATTGAACTTTTGCGAACATTTCCTGTAACTAAGCCCTTTTTTGATATCATCAATGGCTTGCTTTAGATCTTCTGGCGTGTACTTCTTATTCATGCTCTTTAGAGCTACAGGTTGATATTTTTGCGGTATGTTTGTTGAAACCTGCAACAAAAACAATTATTATAGTATAAAAGTAAATACCCCTCTTCTTGGGAGTAATATATGTAGTCGTTACATTAAACATATATTACTATATAGGGAAAAAGGAATTTAAAAAATACGATTAATATCTGTGGGTGAATAGGAACACAAAAGCATCGTGTTCCTATTCACTCCACAGACTATATATCTATGACGTCACAGCTAGTAATTGTTTTTCACATTCACTGTGAAAGAGAAATGGAAATGTTATGATGACATATCGTTATATAGGCCTACAGGAAATTAAAACATAATAATCTTACGTCTATATTGACAGTAATTTTGTACTTACAGATGTCAAATAACCGTGGTTTTTAATGGAATTGTTTACACTCTTGTAAATATGAAAGTAGTGATGCCAGCACCACAAAACTTGGTTTCCCAACGTATTATCATGTTAGCCAAATGGCAAAAACTGAACAACTCTAAGAGAATAATATTGTTTTTGGGTAATGTTTTCTTATTGCATGTAATTTCGTTCCTACTTACCCCAATTTACGGTAATTAAATCCGTACAGCCCGGGCGGCTAGTTGAACGTGGTTAAAATATACAAGTCTCTATATTATGCAATATAATTTTCAGTTTAGTAACTATAAAAATATACATGTAAAATATAAACAATAATAATAAATTTAAAGGCAAATATGTGTTCTCTTTAAGATGAGAGTGTAAGGAGCGCGTTTTAAGGGCAGTTTTTATTGCAGAACTATTTTGGCCAAACTGAATCAAATATTACTCCAGTATTCACATGGTGACATCAACAGTTGTTGATTATCTGTCATGAGCAGAGATGACAAACTTTTAAATGGAAAGAAAAAGTTGTCATTAAATCCCAGACACCCTTGACTGTTGAGGTCACCAAGTGAAGAAAATTAAACTATATTTCTACTGGAGAGAAGTATTTTATTTATTTTGGGAAAAAAATTGTTTAGTTATAAAAAAAACTGTACATAAAAAGACCATTAACTCGCATTCCCTGTACATTGCTTTGATATATAGCCGTGAAAGATGGCTATAACTAAAGAAAATAGCACTTCGAATATTTGTTAGTTAAAAATACAAAATAATTTTTAAACTACACAACTTTAACGTATTGTCAATTTTACTTAAATGGTAACTTATACAGTTATATAAACAATTTATTGAGGTGGTTTTAATTATTCAAATTGTTAATTTAATCGGTCACTGGACGAAAGGGACTAATACATTGAATTAATTCTCAACACGTTTTAGATTCGTTCGATACCAATTTCCAAAATTGCACACCGTCTACAGATTATCAGACTTTAAATATTGTTATATTTATTTTCAAGGTAAGCGTGTATATATAGGCTATATATACACACTGTTTAATACATACAAAAGTAGTTTCTGGAAATTGTTTCTTTCACTCGGAAATCCCATGATCGCTTAAGGAAATCGATTCCTTGTTTTACACCATCCATCCCCTCCCTCCCTCTTCACCCTTTACCTTTCCACCCGTACTTTCCCTTAGCCACAGACTGCACGGGTTCTATTTCCGACGTTTTCAAGCGTACAACTTTCTCGTGACCCCTTGGGTAGAGAAAGCATTATGATCGTAAAAAAAAAAAAAGAAGAATAAAATGAACTCGAGATTGATAAATGTAGATGTTTCATGACCACCTGAAACTGAATTTTTTTTTATCGTGATGCCATCTGTCTGTATGTCTGTCTCTCTCTCGCTTTGTACCAACTGGAACCTAAACATATCTAATCCAAAATTAAGGGTAACTTATTGAAGGATAAATTGAGAACAAATCTATTTTCTCTAAATTTTTTCTAACGATTTTGATTACAATTCGTGTACTGTTTAAGATTAAAAAAAAAAATTTAATGGTGACTCATTTTCCCATGAAAAAACTATGAGGATATTTGTAATTTTGAAAAAAAAAACATGACTTATAAACTAACTTAAATCTAGAACAGAAACAACACCCAGCCTCCCAGCCGTTAATTCGTCACTGTGTAAGGGTAAACCCACATTTCACCCACGATACATTTTTCGACCATGTTCGAAGTCTAACCCGATACCCTTATCTCAATAGGTAGACACGCTAAGCTCCCACAACCCTAGGGTGGGGGGTTAATCTGACAAAGGTATCTTGTCTGGTTTGACCTCGATGGGGAAATCAGGGTTTGAATCCCGGCCAGGTATACTGAGGTGGTTTATTTATGAAAAGTTTCCCACTCTCCACTCGTGAAAATGAAGGAGTATTTCTCTCATTTTATTACTAGACAACTCAGTTCTATGGGTGAAAATATTCAAAACATTTTATTAAGCAAAATCTGTTTGTTATGTTTCATTTATTTCTGAAAATTAATGTTATCATAACAACCTATAATACTATACTATGTCTACCCTTTAAGTTAGTAAGCTTACCTTGCATTATTACACTATGGTGTAGCTTTCAAGTTAGGGCCATAGTGTAATCCACCAAGGAAGGACTGCTACCTTCGGGGGTAAATGAAGTATAAGTTTTTGGTTGTAGTAAGAAAAAACTATTAATATCTTTATGGGCAAATATATTATCTTATCTTACTACTTTGTAATAAATAATGAGACTGTGCGAGGATAAAAAGATTAATTTTTGATCTATACGTGAAAAGAAATTTCTCTATTTAGTCTTGAAATTTAAAAACGAATCTAGAAAATTCAATAAATTTTACAAAGAAAATTATAAAACATATTATATTTGCATAAGAAATTTACAAACCAAACCAAGAATTAATTATTTCTAATAATACCGTTAATTCCAGAAAATAGGTCACACTTTTGGTCAAAAAACAGCCTTAATTAAGAAATGTTTTTGGTTATAAATATTGTTTTTCAATATAAAACTAGCACATTATAAACTGTTTCACAACATAACTAAATTATAAATGGTGTACATTGCAACTATCTCTATTTAATTAATTACATTTAAAATGCGTGTGATTTATATATGTAAGTGTTTGAATAAACTATAAGTTAATTCAAAGTTAACACCAACTCATCTATCAAAAGGACTCAAGCACTCTATGATATGAGCCCCTAAGAATACAAGTGGTGTAAGTCTTTTTTTCTCATTTTGAGATAATTGGAGGTAAAGTTAGATCTATATAGAAAACTCACCGATTTTTCTGATCTTTTCAAAATAATTAGGTGCATACATAAAGGTTCAACTTAACTTATGCACTAATCAAAATTAGAAAATATAAAAAACTTATCTAGTAGAATTTATTTTTACAATTATTTGTATTATTTGATGACTTAGACCATTTGTGCTGTGAACAATTTTTAGAATTAGGCAATTAAATAACTCAAAAGCTGTTTGTCTAAGTTAGGTAGTTTTTTAATTGTTAATTATAGATCAAAAAACTTATTTATGTTAAATTTAACGCTATTTATGTTAAATTTAAATCTCCCTAACTTGACACGCATTACATGGCCATTGTCACTCCCATCACTTTGAAAGACTAAACAAAGTTATTTTTCATAGTAGCACTGTAACTTCAATAGAGATTTATTATCACTAACGCTAAACAAGATTTTGAAAATAACTAATGACAAAAAGTAAAAATCTAATGTGTTAAAAGACACAACCAAAAAAAATTTAAGCAACATAAAACACAAAACCCAACTTTCTCACATGAAATAGTTTGCACTATCCCCTGAATTGGAATTTGTTATTGTTCATTATTCTCGTCTAAAATAAAAATTACAGTTAGCAAACAGTTATAATGAAACAATGTAAGTAGCATTAGTAATAAGCAATGCCTAATAGTTTATTTTATTTAAGCCCTACTAAAGATTTAAGCAACGTAAAAACTTAACTTTTTCGCGTGAAATAATTGGCCTTATCTACTAAATTGGAATTTTTTATTGTTCAATATTCCCGCCTAAAATAAAAAATGCCTAATAATATATTTTTATTTAGGCCTACTTTCTGGATCATACTCGGAGCCAGATGATGAATTGATTAATTCATTTTCGATCGTAAAATCACTAAGTGTGGTCATTATAACTTAGAAATTTGAACCAGACCATCTAAATTCAAAAGCACATCACGACTTACACCACTTGTTCTGTCAACAAACGCGTTGGTGTGTTAACAAGCTCAAATATTTAGTGTAATCTAGCGGCAAACATATAAAGTATGACCTACACCACTTTACCAGTTGACAGAATGAATAATTCTTAACATAATTACATTGTTAACTCAAATATGAAAAAAGTGACTTACACCACTTGTATTCTCAGGGGCTCATATATACTTTAGTAAACATAATATAAATTTTTGTACTTTTATATGAAGTATTCTCGTCTAGACCTCGCATCTCGATATATTTTTAATATTCTCGAATTGAAAAAGTTGTTTTTATACATCACTAATAAATAATAATTGTATTAGTTATCTATGTAAATAATTGACAAAAATTCACTGTTAATTATATCTCCATTATTATGACTTTTAAATTAGAGAAATAAAGGAAGTTTGTTTTAACAAAATCATAAAAATGTTTTTAATTAATTTAAAAGTGCTAGACGTAGCCTTAAGGACTCAGGGCAATGAAGGTAAACATTATAAAAAAATATACACTCTTATATCTAGGGTGAAAATGGGAAAACATAAAAGAAAATATCTTGAGGGAGGGGTAAATTACTCTTTCTAGATTCGAACTGATCCTTGACCTTCTCCCATACCCCCACCCCATCCCCCACCCCATCCCCCACCCCATAAACACTCCCATACCCCTTACGTGAGTTGGATATCGCTGATTCTGAGCCAGCCCTCCAGTTAGGAATTAAATTAAATGGGATCCTTTTGTTGGTTTGTCGATCGAGCAGAATATGTTTGCTGCCTCGAGGCACCCGTTGTGTGCCATTTAAAAATATTGACCTTTCCGATTACAAAAAAATCAATCATCATAAAATCATTTGATATAATACAGGGACGTAGCATAATTAATCGATATTAAAAATAAAATATGATATTATCTAGAAACGCACATATAGACATATTATTCGAGGTCTCGGGAGCTACGTCATTAAATGCATTAATTTCCATAAACTTGTTTTAATTATTGCAATTATTGCAAAGATTAATGGGGGGTTGAACCTGTAGCTTTATTATTTTATAGTTAGTTCCCTGTAGTTTTAATATTTTACTATACTTTCAGTAAAATGTAAAGAGTAAAGGGGTTGTTTCTTGTACTTTTATTATTTGATCGTAATTATTATAAAAGTAATGAATAAGGGGGTTGTCCTTGTACTTTTATTATTTTGTTGCAATAATTATAGAATGTAAAGAGTTGGTTCTTGTAGTTTTATTATTTTACTATAGCTATTGTAAAATATTAAGGGGGTTGTCTACAGTAAATGTTTTCCATGTGGCCACGTTATGTAGTTGTTTCTTCTCTGAGAGCTTTTGATACATATTTTCATGCGCTTCTGATGAGAGGTTTTGCCTTCTTGTGCTCTTTCGATGTTCTCCACTTTCCAGCCTGTGTGTGTGTGTTTGTTCCCTTCTCCTCTCCCCCCAACTAACTTGTGTAAAAGCCCCGTTTCTACAACGTGTATATCGTTTCAGCCGGAACTGTACACGAAAGAGATGGTGCGTCAGTCTTCCACGGATAGCTCCGGGACCGGTGAGATGGAGTATTGCGGGAAACTGCACTTCGCCCTGCGATACGACTCTGAGATGGAGGGACTTATCGTCAAGGTAAACTACCCTCTCCAACCTTCTATTACTTTCTCTACGACACAACTTCGGAGGATGTCTTTGTTGCATGGTTCAAGTGGTCAAGGGGTAAGTGATTAAATGTACGCTCATTGGTTAATCCTATTACTCAACAACAGACAGTGTTGCCACGGGCGCTTGGTTGGGGTCTACTTTAACCCCGTGAAAACAAGAGGTACATTCTACCACAGCGTTCCCCTGGTGGGATTTACCTACACTAAATGTGCTTTTCCTTCATCTCTCCAAGCTATTTTTTTGTATTATTTTAGCACCAGACCTTACTACCCGTATGGGTTAATATGCATATTTACTTATTACACTAATGTGTTGGGGTTAAGAAAGGTTGGATTTAGAGGAAGAGTACCTGTATTTGTGTGGAGAGAGAATTGAAAAACATTTTGGACCTACCACTTTTATCACACCCAATCGGGATTCTAAACCTGATCTCTCCATCATTGGCAGTCCAATCTATTGCTAGAGTGATGCCTTAGACCATTCGACCACTAAAGCGGGGTAAGCAAATATTAACGAATTTATCTTTATCGTGTGACCTTAGACTAAATATTAAGATTTATATTTTGGTCCTTATTCCTTAAAAATTATCGGGTAGTTACAAATATTCTAGATGCTGCCCTAGAAACAAAGTAATAATTAATTAGCAAATATTCACACCGGTAGGCACGCAGACAAGAGAGTCAGCTTCACCGGGTTTGGTTAGCCGGTGACGGGAAGGTAGAGATGAGCTTGTTCTCAACATATTGTTTCCTACTTTACATCCACACTAATTCGGGTACACTTCCTTTAGGTAATGCCTTTTCATCCCGTGCCTCATCGATGAAAATACATTGATAACGTGGACGGGTATTATGACACATGGAGCGCAGGGGGAAAATAGGCTAAATAAGCCACCGATAAAAACAAAGTAGGGATGAGGATGGTAGTGTGAAGAACTGCAAACGCATTTGTACAGAGAGAGAATAAGCGAACCCCGGTTTAGGGAAGCACCTCTCTCTAATGAGCCCAGTCACGAAGTCGAATCCAAACCAGCCAATGGAAACAGAGTACCATTCGAGCTTAGGGTATTTTCACACGGATACACAAATGTGTGTGATTCTGGCGACTACCAGTAAGCAGTCAGTTGTTGATTAGACGCCAAACACACTTCTGTTTTCCTTGTTCTAAGCATGAGTGTAAATTTGACGATTTTAATAGATGACCAAGAAAGTCTGTCATTTGGAATGCTTCGGATCATCAAATATTTTGTAGAACAAGTCTTTCTCCAGCCTATCACGTGGCAGAGAATGTGCATGTAAACGTTTTTTTTCCCCCATTCTCCTACTCCTGTTCAGAAGCATTAATAACAAGGGCTCCTCATAATTTGAGTAAATTTTATATAGGTTAATAAAAAATAAAATTCTATCCAGTTTGTTGGTAATGAAGTGTTGGATACTGGTGACCGACACCATTCACCGTGACCGGTGTTTGTGGTGAACACTGATAGGACACTGGTGACCGTCACATTTCACCGTGACCGGTGTTTGTGGCGAACACTGATAGGACACTGGTGACCGTCACATTTCACCGTAACCGGTGTTTGTGGCGAACACTGATAGGACACTGGTGACCGTCACATTTCACCGTGACCGGTGTTTGTGGCGAACACTGATAGGACACTGGTGACCGTCACATTTCACCGTAACCGGTGTTTGTGGCGAACACTGATAGGACACTGGTGACCGTCACATTTCACCGTGACCGGTGTTTGTGGCGAACACTGATAGGACACTGGTGTCCGACACATTTCACCGTAACTGGTGTTGGGGGCGAACACTGATAGGGCACCGGTGTCCGACACTGGTGACCGTCACATTTCACCATAACTGGTGTTTGTGGCGAACACTGATATGGCACTGGTGACCGTCACCATTCACCGTGACCGGTGTTTGTGGTGAACACTGATAGGACACTGGTGTCTGACACCGGTAACCGTCACCATTCCCCATAACCGGTGTTTGTGGCGAACACTGATAGGATGCTAGTGTCTGACCCTTCATTAATAACAAACTGAGTAGCATTTTATTATTTTCTTACTATTTAACATAGACCCAAGCGATGAGGTACTTTTGTCACAAAGGCTTTTAAATAGAGGAGAAAAAAAAAGGTAAAACAGTTTACATGCTCATCCTTTGCTATTTGATCGATTGGAGAAGGACTTGTTCTACCCACTATTTGATAATCTGAGGTATTCCAAATGACATACGTTCTTTATCATCTATAAAACTAACCAGCCCTATGGTGTCATTGTCAGTGCACCTGGCTACGAGCTTAAGGGTCCCAGGTTTGATTCCCAGCTGGTAACTTGGGTATTTTTCCCGAAAGGGTAATCACCCCAACTCTCACCAGGGTTTGGTTGGTTAGAATTAAGTTAGATTTAAGTGTTTCCACTGATTCCACACTCTCCTATTCACTATCACCTTCACCTCATCTCATTGAGACATGGAAAGAGCCGCTATGTAAAGTATGTAAGAATAGTAAAATTGGGCGTACACTGGGCAATGGTACATTAGTTTTTAGTACCGGCGAATCTTTCTACTGCTGGGTTACGATAAATGTAGCCCAGAAGCGAAATTCTTTTGTTTCCTATAAAATCGTCAAACTTAAACTCGTGTCTAGAACAAGGAAAACAGAAGTATGCTTGGCGTCGAATCAACAACAGAATACTTGCTTCTAGTTGTCAGGACTACGCAAGGTTTGTCACCGGTGTCCCAATAATGAACGCTCCTATTGAAACTAATGTATCTCAAGCGGTGACTCTCCAGAACACGGTGACCTTGTCCGTGATACGTGACGGAATTCGGAGCAGGCAATAATGCCACTAGGTGTTATTGGATAGTTCAGTGGTGCGTTAGTGTAGTCTCAAACCACACTCACGGTCCACCTTCTAGCCTATGATGACGCAAACAAACCAACGACACTAAGGGTCTACTCACACTAAAACGTCCATTTAGTGTCGTCCTCTCATACTGTCCTGGGACACTGTAGAGTCACTGTGACAGGGCGAGTTCACTGCAGTGTCACAGTGTGAAAAGGCCATACCTAGAACACTCGACAACCCCCTGGAGGTCACCTATCAGCTGGCGGTGCAGAAGGTTGAGCTTGACCTGGTTTACAAACCAAAAGCGTTGGTCAAATACGCTATATAGTGACGTGGTCGAACGTAATGAATTGTTTGTCTTGTGTCCCGTCCCGTCTTCCGCAAACAGGTTTGGTAATAAATCATAGTTATTGCGCGATTGGTCGAGACACAGAGACGAGTGGTGGGCGATGTTTGCACGCGCACACATACACATACATACACACACACACTTCACCGTCCATTAGTCAATCATTCCCAAGTATTGTGACACAGTCCAGTCCCGTTGTGGTCACGTGATGAGCACAATAACTCCTACCACCTATATCAACCTTCTCTCCCTCCCTATCCTGTATTTATGCCCCAACTCACCCTTTCAGGTTATACGCTTATGTACTAAATATGCTAATGTTTTTTAGGGATTAGTAAAGTTATATTTATAGTAAGTGTACCCGCATTTGAGTGGAGAGAAGGGTGGAAAACTATTTTGGAAAAACTACCCTCAGTACACCCGACTGAACGGTGACCTGGCGGTCTAGGGGTAAGGTCTCGGACTTCTGTGCTGGGGGTCCGGGGTTCAATCCTCGGTCCCGGCACAGATTTATCTGATTGTCAAACCCTTCCTTCACCTCTGACAAGACGTGTATTAATCACAGCTTGTGAATGTGTGGAATGCCAGGCCTCCACCGTGGTTCGGAACCCCCGTTAAACTGTAGGTCCTCCAGTTCATCTCACAATCACCCTACAATTACACATTAGCATAAGTGCGTACAATCCGAACGGGTAGTAAGACGCGGTGCTAATAATAATAGTAATAATAATAATATAAGATAAAGCCATAGTGTAATCCGCCAAGGTACCTTTCCGGCTAAACGGAGTGTACTTATGCATACAACCCGAACGGAAAGTAAGACGCGGTGCTAAAAAATCCTGTATTTACATATTCTTCTGTAAATTTCTAAAATAAGACTAAAATTAAATGACAGTGTACTTAAATCCCTCGGTTTTTTTTTTCTTCACAGGTGCTAGAAGCTCGTGATCTTCCTGTAAAGGACGTGACGGGTAGCAGTGACCCCTATGTCAAAGTGTACCTGCTCCCTGACCGAAAGAAGAAGTATCAGACCAAGGTGCATCGCAAGAATCTCAACCCTGTGTTCAACGAGACATTCATCTTTAGGTCGGTATAAGATATATGAGACAGGTATTACATTCATCTCCAGATCAGTACACAGGATGGGCCAAAAGTAGCTATCCAATCCGAACGTAATTAAAATTGAACTAAGATAATCTTGTTTTTGGTTTAGGTATACAGAGAAACATAACATTGTTCTTGAAAGGCAAACAAATCAACCTGGTGTTACTGTTTGCGGTGGTATCTCATGCCATGGGGTTCTGAAGTCTTGTTTTTTTTTATGGCACTGCAGAAAAGTACTTGGAAATGTTGACTACACATGTCGTTTCAGGGATAGAGAATCAATAAAGTATTATTTCTTTGAACTTTTTTTTTGTAAAGCCTACTGTTTTTCTCCAATAAGCTTTGCAATGTGTAGTGACTTTTGGCCCATTCTGTATATGAGACATTTATTAAAATCTTCTTTAGGTCAGTACATATGAGACAGTTATTACTCCTGTAGATCTCTGCAAAAAGTTCACCGTTAAGTAACCTTGGTTGCAGTATTCTAGAAGTTATATCTTATCCATTTAACTTAACTCCCGACTCAGTGTCTTAAGTTGTGGTGTTCTGAGGATATTACATGGCAGCCATTCAACAAAACTCCTGACATCTAGTGTATTTGGTTACAGTGTACTGTATGATGACTTGCGGCAGCGTTACCTGCAGTTCTCCGTGTACGACTTTGACCGTTTCTCGAGACACGACCTGATCGGTCAGGTGGTGTTAAAAGGCCTACTGGACAGTACTGACCTTCATCAGGAGATAGAGTACACCATGAACATCTTGTGCGCGCCACAGGTAGGAAACATTCCTCTTATCAGCATGGAAACATCTTATTTATCTTTCAATAAACTTGTTTAAATGTGGATCCTTTAGTTTTGTTGTATTTAATGGCGGCAAAGGTTTTAATAGCCCTTGAACCATGGGCTAAGATAGGTAGGGTTGGTGGAGTTTTTGAAACTCCCTCCTCCCCAAAATTTTCCAACTTTTAAAAAATCAAGCTTGAAGATGGTCTTGTATCAAACTTCAAATAACTTAAAGAGGCGCTCAATTTCAAAAATTTGCCAAATAAAAACCCATCCAAATAGATTCTAAAGGTATTGAGTGTTAAAAAAAATTACAGGTGAATATAATACGGTACTCTAAATTTATTTTAGAGACCTTCCCTTTTCAAAGAACTGCTGAGACTATTCTCAATAGCTATTAAAAGACTATAATTTTCAAAAAATCTTCAAACGAGTACTACTATAAATAACTTCTAGGAGCATTCAATTTTCTAACATTAAGTGGGGGAAAGTAGGGTAGAAGGTTTATAAGAAACTTTTTGTTACTTGAAACTCGTCTTACCCCCACCCCTACACACACTTACCCAAATAAAGTTCCATCACTACTGTATAAAATAAAAATGTTCTTAATTTTATAGGCGTTAGTAGTAATTCTTATCATGTCATAGATTTACGATTTTTAACCCCCTTCCAAAAAAAATAGGCCTACGCCTATGCGTTTGGCCCATCCGAATTTAATAACTCTAATTGGGTTAGTAAGAGGACGATACCATTTAGATTAGTGCTGTTAAAAAACCTCAGAGGAATCGTCTAACAGACAGCTATAAAAGCTACTAAATCTATTTTCACTTTTTTATACATCAGGTTATTTGATATACAACTGTCACTCGATAGATTTTATCAATACCTAAAACTAATAAAATAGTAAAATGTTTTCAATGTGTGCCTAAAAAAAAATATTATTGTATTTTCGTAGTCATATCCTATATTAATTGGACTTTATTATATCTAACTAAATTCGTTACCAATATGTTAACTGTTTTTATATGGTCTGAAGTGATTGGAATCAGCTATGGGACCAAGTGTTCACATTTTAAGAATGCCTTAATAAATACTAATTTGTATGAATGTGTACAAGCATACATATAATAAATATTTGTAGTGGACAGTTAAAAAACATAGCAAAGATTCTTGGACAAATTATACATTGCATCATAATATATTCTATCATTTTACTTTCTCGCTATCTTACAGGTAGAGGAAGTATTGTGATCGTAAAAATAATCTAACTCTAAATTTTGATGAATCTTGACGATTCGTGACTCCCTGAATACGAAAAAAAATTTTTTTTGAATTTCCGTCTGTCTGTCCCTCCGACTAGAGCCTAAACTATTTTACCGATCGGGCTAAAACTTGGTATTTAGGGTTTTCATAGGGTTGCCAAGAGGGGTTTTTGGAATTGGATATCAACCCCTAAAATTAAGGGTAGTTTACTGAGTGCAGAAAAGAGAAAAAGTCGATTTTCTCAAAATCGGCTCTAACGATTTTGATTATAGTTCATTTCTAAACATTGATAAATATTCCAAACAATATGTATACTCTCAATATTTTGGTAAAATTACTTTAAGGGCTCCGGTCTGATGCGTAAATTATAATTTTTTATCATATCTCCGAAACTATTTGAGATATGAAATTACTTATCATTACAAATATGTATATATATATTTATATTACAAATATTTTATTCGAAACATATTTTTCTAAAATAAATAACTTTCAAGTTATACGCAGATATATATGTATATATATATATATATATATATATATTGTATAACTTTTCGAACAATAAAGGTTAAGTATATGATGTAGTTGATTTTTGGACTGCTCTCATATATTTAAAAAGTCATGGATGAAGGTATTTTGCTTTAAAGTATCGTATGCAAATTATCCTTTTACTTCATCCATGGAGAATCACGCGTTTTCGCAGAATAGTCCGTAAAAGGATTTCACTAGAAAAACTTGTTTACTTTTCTCAAAATATAACTCCGCAGTATTTAACAAACTAGCGAGAAAAGCCAGCTCCCTATATCCAATAGGAAGCTAGCTTTCACTGCACCTGTTGAAGAGAAATACCTGATTGGTTACTCTTGACAGCGTC
>CABFWB010000538.1:22887-40301 GCA_902151455.1 Timema bartmani
AATTGGTAAAATAGTTTAGGCTCTAGTTGGAGGTACAGACAGACAGACAGACAGACAGACGGAAATTCAAAAACCACTTTTTCGGATTCAGGGAGTCATGAAACGTCAAGATTCATCAAAATCTCGAGTTCGATTTTTTTGACGATCACTATACTTTCTCTACCTGTAAGATAGAAAGAAAGTAAAAATGTGTCTTTGGTCGAGGATTTTTTCAGATTTAAGCGTGGATGGACTACATTTTAAATTACCCACAAGTTAATAAGATGCGGGGCTAAAAAAAAGTAGTAAGTATTCGAAACTTTTAATTCTTTTACTAAGAGGCCTTAGCACCTTTGTTTTTAGTAAAAAAAATCTTTACAGCAATATAAAATTTGGGTTTGCTTCAAATTTGTTCAAATTTTTATTGAAATACATAATTTTGATCACTTCTGGCAGGATTTTGATAATATGAGCTGTCCTCGACTTTCAGATTAGAAATCGTACCAGTACCCCGTTCCAAATTAAAGGGTGAGAAATTAGATATCCCCATAAAAGAGGCAACAGTTAACGAAAGTTCAATTCAGCTTGAATTCTAGTTTATTGTGATTAAATATATTATTTTATATAGGTTGAAGAAAATCATATAACAACTCATGTGTGACCACCAATTGATTTTTATTAAAATAATTTACGACCACTTTATGAACCAAATGGTTATATGATTTACAAAATAGCTATTTTTTGTTACGTATACACCTTTATACCCATCGGTTTGTTTGGGACTGTCGCAAACACTTTAAATTAAAATAAATATATCCATTTAATTATAGATAATTGATTTTATTACATTTTAATCAAAAGTTCTAGGGAATAAGTCTGAGGGTGTCCAGAATACATCAAATTGTGAAAATATTCGTTTGCAAAAAATGTAAAACCGTGGTTTCTTGGTGTTGTTTATAAATCCTGTATTAAGCCTAACGTAGGCCAGGGACATACTAGCGATCAGAACACTGCTACAGAAAAGCTGCGACAAGGCTGCTCTCTAGTCACTAGTGTATTGCATTGTTTCTTATGAGAGCGGTCAGACCAGCGTCCTGAACACTGCGACAGAAAGGCTGCGACAAGGCTGCTCTCTAGTCACTAGTGCATTGCATTGTTTCTTATGAGAGCGGTCAGACTAGCGTCCTGAACGCTGCGACAGTTTTGTAAACGCAGATGGTTGCGTTTCTCGTCCGTCGCGACAGCCACACATTTGAAACTCTACCCACGTAATCAGCCGTATCCCCCATCAGATTAGCTTTCATGTCACAGCCTCTTTTCACTTTCAGAGCCGTGTGCACGTTGACCGCAGACATAATTTGACAAGGAATTGTTTTACAAACTAAGTGCATAATAAGTGACGCACTGTGGAATTTAAAACACACAAACCATTAAAACAGAGATGTCAAGTCAAAACTGTGGATGGAGGTAGCTGCTACTATTTTCCAAGACTGCTTCTCTCAATATTTCCTTTTACGTTGAAACAAAGTAAATAAAAGCTTCCTGCACTCATTCTGTAGATTTTGACACGCCGGCGTGTTACCCCCCTAGCGGCCAGCCGTGCTTGCGTTCTGTTCGCAGCGTTCAGGACGTTAGTCTATCCCCGGCAAAAGAGTATTTTGTTTTAGTGCATACCGACTGTTATTAGTCTTGTAAACTAAACAAAGGGTCATTTTACAAACTGAAATATTTCAAATATAGACTCCCGCCTACTTAATAACAATTTACAAGCAAATTTGTTCATATTAGTAGAAAGTATAAACTGAGGTTTTAAGTGGAATTAATTGGCGACGTAGTCATCGGTAATGTAGCGTACATAGCCTTGATATTATCAGAGAACCAGAGCCTTAGTGATGAATATTCGAGTATTTTAAGGGCCACTTAGAGCCTACCAGTCCACCTCTGCTAACCGTTCAGGCCATTATATTCAGGTAGTCGAACCGGAACAGGAACCGGAACCGATAACAGAAATTAACATTTATTTTTAAGGAACCGGAACCCTAAATACACTATTCTGAAGAACCGGAACCGGAATTGGAACCGTTAAATAACTTTAAAGGTTCTTAAAGGTTCCTAGTTTTGCAGAATCGTATATAATTTGGACATGTTGTACACACCTTTTATTTTTTATTTCCTAAACTTGGTTTAATTTTTAAATGTTGTGTTTCCCCCTTTCTCAGTAAGTTCTGAAAGGGCTTGATATATTTTAGTTTACTACTTTGTTTGAAACCTCTTTTCTAAGGTGTTTCCGATTTAGATGATGATTTAGATTCCGGAGGAATGTCATGACAGTCACACTGTTCTCTGTTTTCTCACTTTAACATTAAGTTTAAGCTAGAGGTTTGAAGAAGATGTATTTAGTTTTGATAGACAGCAGATAATACCACATTCCTCAGAAGTTAAAATACAGAAATTAAGAAATCATCTCTTTTGAACACACAGTCTAAAGGGCCCCCTACACGTACAGGTTAGTCGTACGATGGCGCCTGTCCGGTCTGACCTGACGGGTAAAACTAATCGTGTAGGGGAAAACCTGACGGCCTGTTCAGTTATTTTTAATACCTGTTGAAAATCAAACATAGCTTGATATTGTCACCTGTCAGGTGAAACTGATCGTGTGGTGGTATACACAGGTCAGGCCGTCAGTTCTTTGTTAGCTCTGGAGCACTACACTTGTATGCCAGCTGTTCAATTAGTTATTCAATAATAAGTTTTAGTTTTCAAAAAAAAGTGTATTAAGTGTAGTTAAATTAGTATTTTGATTAATTATCATTTAGACGTATAATATAGGGTTTAGTTTACAACCTTTAAATAATTTTTTTCGATTTTTTAAATACAATATAAAGTCGTTTTTAAAATAAAATGTTTACTACGGAAATGGCAGCTCCACAGTAATAAATTAACAATTGTATTTTTGGAGAAACATAAAAATGAAGCCTGCCTTTGGAAGGTTAGAAGCAAAGAATATTCGGATCGGGCACAGAAAGCGGCAGCGTACGACAGATTAGCACTCTTGATGAAGACTGTAGATCCGGGGGCGAATTGCGAGACAGTGAAAAATAAAAGAAATAATCTGCGTACTGATAATCTGGGTGTTGGTTGAACAGCTTATGATAGCGGGTAAAGAGAGATGGAGGGTGGCAAAATGCAAACTTTAAATTATTTCACTCAAGTTTAGATTCGGAAGTAGCTCAGTGAATGTGTCCCTGGTGTACAGTACGGAGATGATTATTTTTGTTTGTTTAGTAAGTGGTTTAAATAATATTATTGATGGGGTGCGTGAAATAAATCTCAGCTCGGAAGTTTTTTTACTATAGATTGACGGTTACAGATCAAAATACAAATTAGAAGGATACACTATGGTTATTAAAGTACGTTATAATATTTTTTAAATCTAGCAATGCATTTAATCCAGAATTTTATTTCCAAAGTGGTTCTCCGCTCTCCTTCCACGCAAATGAGTAAATACTTTACCTAAATATAAAAATATAGCCTTACTAATTAATTAAAAAACCATTAACGAAATTAGTACATTAACGTAGCCCGAATTTATAGAAAGACACTGTGCTAAAATTTTAAAAAAAACTGACAACTAAAAGTAACCGAAAATAAACGGAACCTTTATTGTGCCCTAACCGGAACCAGAACCTTCAAAATGTTTGTTTGGAGAACAAGAACCGGAACCAGAACCGATACAAATTTCGGTTCGACTGCCTGATTATATTTATAGACTCTACAAATGGGATAAGGAAAAGGAAGGTAGAATTTCAGAGTAAATTTACTCTTAATGCGTGGAAAGATAACGGAAAAGTACTTTTAAAAGATTGGACCTCTAAGTCACCGGCACACCATACTAGATGAGCCTCATATTAGCTTACGTGCCGTTAACCTCCCCAATATATACCACATCTTTAAGATACATCCTGTATTTGTGTCAAAGTCTAGCCAGTCCGTGAAATGACAGGCCATTTCTAATTTTGGCCACAGAAATCAGCCAAAGCACGAAATACACAATAATCTACCAGTGGTTCGGACTTTGGCCGGCTAGTTCTAGATATGGCTGTAGGAATCAGGCCGAAGTACTAAATACATAATAGGGTCTATATGATATTTCTTTTTCAGGAATGGTTTCGGTTACTTTCTGTTAAGTAAATTATATTGTATATTTATATATTACCAAGTTTACAATTAAGTTAAAGTTATGTCCTGTCTAAGGTGGAGAGCATCAGTTGGGGGGAGGTGGGGAGGATCCACATCCGGTCCCCACGGGTACCCCCACTCGAAGGATAACTCCCTTATCCCAACGGTTAGGTTTAGTGTTAGGGTTGGGTTAGGTTAGTGTTTTGTCCAATACTTTGAGTACTGGCCAGGCTGCCTGTACTAATTACACTAATAGTTTTTAGGGATTGGGAAGGTTTAGTTGCGAGGGAAGTGCACCTGCATTTGCGTGAAATGAGAGTGGAAAACCATTTAGGAAAAACCACCCTTATTGTACCCGACTGGGATCGAACATCAATTTCCGCGGCTTCGGCAGTCTAGTCCAACACGAGAGTGGCGCGTTAGATCACGTGGCTACCGAATCGGGTAATTCGCGCTTTGGTTGACCAGAACGCGAATTAAAATTTCCCCCGATCAAAATTTCTCGATTTGGCTAGAACAGTTGGCCATTTTTCTAAGAGTCCAGCTAATTTATAAAGGGGCCTGTTTCGGGCATTGGCCATAATAAATGCATTGAATTTTATTCTTGGATTTAAAAATAAGTAGTCCTAGGTATTGTTTGTGGGCTTAAAGACTTGTCAACACATATTGTGTCCTTAGCATCATAAACACACATACAAAGTTAGATATAATGAAGGGAAAAAACATAATAAATGGTACGATCTACCACGCAGAGTAAAATAAGAGACATTTACTAAAAACTAGTAAGATTTGGGAAATTAAATGGTATACATTGTTACAGAAACACGAAGGAAAGAAAAAGCATCACATGCCACCAAAGAACATACATGAAATTATATACACTGTTACAAAGCCATTAAGAAAAGAGGAACATCTCTGTCCACTAAAGAGCATAATATACAATTTAATTTTCAAAGACCTCAATAAAATATATATATATATATTTGCTCATAGCCCAGAAACAGTTGGTTTTATCAAAGTATATGCGCTTTGCGTGTTTGTGTGTTTTCTTTGCCAGTGGATGTAAACTAAAGTAATTCCAGCGTTGTTTTGAACGTAACAACTTAAAGTTACCGGTATTGTATTGTATTTTTCACACATTATTCTAGTTTCTCCATACTTATAGGAAATCTAGAAACATCAAATTTGGCACGCTTATGGAAATTGGATGTGCAAATATACCTGCCAAATTTTATGATTCTAGCTGTCCCATAAGTGAGTCAGAAAATTAAAAAATGTGTGGAAAATTTGCAAAATTTATCTAAAATCAAAAAATCTAACTCTATCTAAGGTATAACCGATGGAGATAAGAAAAAAAGTAATAGGACCAAACTTGTGGATCTCGCCAAATCCGTAGCTGTTGGTGAAATCCGTTTTTAGATAGGTCTTACCGTTTAGCCACAAGAGACCTCCAAAGAAAGGTCCGCACCGACTTTAAAGTTGCTCCGCCATTTTGAATTTTTTTCGGCAGTTGAGAATTAAAATTTTTACTTTTTGGAATTTTCCGTCGGTTACAGGCTAGAAGCTATAAGTTTGTCAAATTTCAAGTTTCTAGCTCATCTGGAAGTGGGTAAACATTGATGTCAGTGAGTGAGTGAGTGAGTGAATCAGCCATGTGGCTTTATAGTAGTATAATTTGTATGTTGTTGTATATGCTACGCTTGAACAGCTTTTCTCTCCCGGTGTTATACACCGAAATTTTGAACATAACGTAATGGTACGAGTATAGTTTGCCAGATGTAAGTATATAAGGATGTTGTATTACTTTTGGCGCAAACAAATTATGTGTGAAGTTTGGACTATGAGGAAAGGTGAACTTTACAAACCTTATGAAAATGCTAGATACAAATTTTTATCCCGATAGGTAAAATAGTTCCGGATCCAAGCCAAGGTACATACACACAGACACAAAGACAGACGGCATCGCAAAAAACACTTTTTTGGTTTCAGGGTGTCATGAATCGTCGACAATTATCAAAGAGTTCCATTTTTTTGGCGATTACAATACTTTTTTTTCCAAGGGGTTGAGTAAATTACAGATAGGCTAAGCCAATTCTACCCGTATTGGTGGTCACGTGGGCTGATGCGTCACACTATGGTGCGCGTACATTTTAGGGGTGAGGGGTAGTTAAGAAGAGTCTTAGCTCATATCATAATTATATAATATTTGATACATTTAAAAAAAGAATTGTTTACACGTTCATAAAAAAATTTCTACAGTAAAAAAAACCTATTAGCCTCTATTTTTGAAGTTGCTAGTTATATAATGATCGGGTTTCATTTGTCTGTTAAATATATTTGGCTATCCAATGAGACTCGAGAATTCGTATGAAGAACTTGAGATTGTGAAAATATTTCTTACAATAAGACTCAAGGTAATCTACTTCTTTTTTAAGGCTAATTTTCTTCAAAGGATTTGAAGTTGAAGGTTTCTTTAGAAAACACTGCTGTGGCCTCCTCTTTCACTCCCCCTTCCAACCATCCAGCTCTCTTATTTATTCGAAACTGGCTACCCCTACAGTGGCTTTAGACTTTAATGAATGTACAGTAATGGCTCCTTTGAAATTAGCACTCATCATAGGATTCTTTCACTATTGGGTAGTGAAGGTATAGGTCTTTAAATGTACATACAGAGTGTTCGGGAACTCATAGCCCAAACTGCACATAGTGCTTGTTTGAACCAAAAGTAAAGCAAAATCCCTCTAAATCCGGAAACCTATGCTAGTACAATTATATTTTGTTCGAAGTTTTGGCGTATAGCGCTGGGATAGAAAAGCTGTCAAGCATGCGTGAACAATAGGTTGCTTAAGATTTAGGTGCAGGGCACTGCACATGTAATATTGGCAAACACTTTCTGTGATGTAGGACTGTTAATCATGATCCTCAGAACGTATTCGCACTTCTAGATGGACTGGTGTGTTGTTTTCTATTAATTCAGGTATGTTCTGCTTCCGTGCTCTGAGATGTTGAGGTGTGTAGTAACGCGTACCTAGCTCTTATGCAACCTGTTGTACGCGCATGTTTAAACCGCTTTGCTATCCCGGCACTGTACGACGAAACTTTGGGACACAATTCAATGGTATTTGCATAGCTTTCCGGATGTAAGTGTATAGGGATTTTATACTATTTTTTGTTCAAACAAGCTATATGTGCAGTTTGGGCTATGAGTTTTTGAACATCCTGTATATAAAAGTTTCTTGGGACTCATCGAATCACTGAATAATCACGTAATTATTCCCAGGAAACATCTAAAATAATGCTTTAAGTAATATTTGTATTATAAATTTTATAAATAAAATCAACACTTTGTGATTAATGCTTTTTTTAACATATAATTTACCACCTTCGTATTATAGTGGTCAGAGTTCCTGGCTACAAATTCAAAGGTCACGTGTTAGGTTTCATATTATCTGTGAAGCAGTGGTCCTGTAACGAGGCCAAACTCAGCCTCGTGAGGACAAATGAGGAGCTGCTAGAAGTCTGATATTAACGGCTGGGTAGTCCGTTGTGCTAACCACATGACACCCTAAATCTTCAGAAGTTCCCACTATCTTTTCCAACAGACGGCTACCACTTGGTTGGTATGGCTAAATCGTGTACTGATGCGTTGAAGTTTTTTTTAAACATGTAATTAAAAGTGAAACGGAAATAAATAAAAGGCACAATGGATGTTGAAACTTCTCTTATTTTTTTATAGTTGTCTAGTTATTATAAATGAAGTTGTTTTATAATGTATACATATAGTTGTATAAAAATTCACCAAATCAATAAACGTGTTTAGTTTAAAGCGCATTAAAGTAATTAAAATGAAACACATTTCCGCGAAGTGGCATAAGTCGATATTTTTCGACCACCAATAAAATTAGAACCGAGAGTGAAAAATTTGGATATTGATGAAGTCGTATTTGAAAATTGCACTACTACAAGTATCACCTGTTTGTAAAATTAAAGAAAATCGTTGGATTAAAATCAAAAGATTAACTATTGTTTGATATTTAGATAATTATATTTTAAACAACAATAAATAAAAGATTATGTTATAAAGAGAATGCAAACTAAAACAAAATGTGTTTTTGAAAAACTACAATTAAGTACAGGAATCCAACCTTACCATCTTTGTCTTAGCGTAACTATGTATCTTTCTATCACTGAGCTACTTAGTCATTCTCTGCACAGGTTTACATACTACCACCTTTTTAAGCCAAATTCGCTAAGTAAATTAAAAACAAGCTTTTCGCTATGATGGGTCACATTCCCTGATACATTCATTATTTACTAAATGTTTATAATTTAACTATTGCATTACTAACATTCTTTTTCAAATATTATATTTCTATTAAGAATTTAAAAAAAAAGATTTTTATGTTGTTTTTTGCAAAAAGTATCTTACTACTCATTCGGGTTATATATTAATTAGAAAGAGGTAAAAAAGTAATAGCTTCAGACCGCAATCTGGCCTTACCGATAGTGTGGCCATTGGTTGGTGAAGATAGTGTCAAATTCTGTGGATATATGTTATTTGGTCACAACAACGAACACTGCAGCCGTTAATCTCAGTTTTATAGATCAGAGCCACTACTGTTTTATTCAAGTAGCTCCTCGCTTGTCCTCACGAGGCCAAGTTGACCGCGTTCCAGACCCAATTCTTTACAGAAAATCTGGAAGTGCCAGGGATCGAATTCAGGACCTCTAGAACTGTAGATAGGAAATCTGAAGACTACAATAGAGGCGATCTTGAGTAGTGGTAAGAAAGGTAAAAATAAAAGCTAGGAAATGTGCCCACATTTGTCTGGGAGTAGGGGTGAAGGTAAGTGACAAAATTATTTTTTAAAAACACCCTAAGTACATCAGGCCGGGATATGTACCTTAACCTCGGCGTCACAAGAAAAACCAAACAAGAAGAAAGTTATTTTGATCAGCACGTCTTAATACCTTTTCAGGTTGTACGCATATTTATGATAATTTCTCTAATAGGGTAGGGATGAAGGAGGAAGAATTTTAAAGGTAATCTACCCGAATTTGCGTGGAAGGAGAGTGGGAAACCATTTAGGAAAAACCACCCTTATGAAAACCGACTGGTATTTGAACCCTAATTTCCCCGTCTTAAGATTGGGTGCTAGTGAGCGTGAGCTTAGGGCAGTATTTTCGAAGTTTTTATAGCATAAACATTTTTTTGGCCAAAATAAATAAAATATTCCTTCTATAGAATCATAGAGTTTAGTTTTCCACACATGCTAATCTCAAAAGTTTTTTAATATCTGTCAAGGGTGTCCTGGAATTTAGTGACAAATTTTTCTCTGCATTTAAAAAGTTTGTCACCAAATGCCGCTATGCTCATGAGAGATATTCAAGAACTCTTGAGATTAGCATGTGCAGAAAGCTAAACTCAATTTTTCTATAGAAGAAATATTTGATCTATTTTTGCAAAAAAATGTTTATACTATAAAAACTGCAAAATTAATGCACTAAACTGGCGCTAACTAGCACCCCACCTTAAGCAAACCAGTCAAACACTAGACCAGGCCTTAGACCAGCCAGAAGAAAATTTATGTTCCAGCCCACGTCCTCACCGATTTGGGTATAAATACCTAAGTAAGACACTGAAAATGGTGGACGTATTTTAAGCAAATCTAAAAACTACTAAATTACAAAACAAAAAATAAATTTTTAAAGAGAATTTAAGAATTTAACGTTTTATAAAGTCAGATTTTTTTTATATATTTAAAATATAGTGATTCATAATACTATCACTACACAATTTCAAAAAAAATATTTTTAGTTTAAAGTTTTTATAATGAAAGTTTCGATATTAAGACGTAACATAGAATAAGTAGATTAGAAATCAAATCTATTCTAATGGATAAGATTGAACGTGCAACATAGAGAGAAACCTCTTATCAAAAGCGCACAGGGAAAATACAACCGCATAACATGGCAACACAGCACAACATCTTGCGCCCGCAACGATGACAAGGATGAGCTATCACGTTAATTTTGTTTATTATTAATTAGCACCGCGTCTTACTACTCGTTTGGATTATACGCTTAAGTACTAATTACTCTAATGGGTTAGGAATTGGGAAGGTTGAATATACAGGAAGTGAACCCGCATTTGCGTGGAGAATGGAAAACCATTTAGGAAAAACCACCCCCATTTCACCCGACCGAGATTCGAACCTCGATCTCCCCATCCTCGGCAGTTGGGCTCAACACGACTAGCGCGTTATCTAACTACGCCACCGTGGCGGGTCACGCTAATTTTAATCCTCCAAAATATAGGGTTATACTGAAACAATTATATAATTAGCAGCTTGAAAATTAACACTTTAACTGAAAAGTAAATACTCACTAGCTAAATAAAAGGAAATTACATAATTCACTTCTTAACTTTTTGAAGATAATGTCAGTCAGGTGAGTTCCACCGGACGTCAGGTAAACCTCAACACGCTGTCCATCCCTTTCCTCAACATAGATCGTCTAATTGTTTTAGACCCACCCTGTATAGATGGTAAACGGTAATATATTTTCATTATTTAATGCTAGGTTAGGTTAGTCAGATGTCAAAAAGCGGTTTTACCATACAGGGTTTGGAGAACACAAACAATGTTGCGCTATTGATGTACTGCACCTAATTCTTACACTTCTGATATACTACAAAAGCAGGGATACAAATTCAGCCTGTGCACTTTCAGTGCGTACTGACAAAACTTTACAATATCTAAAAAAAAGTAAATCTTATTTTTTTAACGCTCTCCTAGATCTAGGTTATTTTAAAATGTGATATTACACCAAAAATAGGAATTATTACAGCGTAGACCTTACCCTAACCAGATCATACTGCGTCCCTTTATGAATAAAGAGTTTAAAGAGTTTAACATACAAATAAAACTGTTTGAATGAGGGATAAGTGTCTGCAAACATGAATAACTCCCACTACGTGCTGAATGCACGGCGGCGAAGAGATCGCTTCGAACGTCGGATAAGAGACGACACGTATAAAACATAAACATTTCAAATCGCCCCCGTAGTTGGGTAGAGTCACGTCCGCCACCTGAGACTGGCGGGTGGCCTAACGTCAGTGGGTGGAGAGACAACAGATATTGATCCCAAAACTAACGGGTTCAAATAAAATCCAAGCTTGGGATTACTTTGTGACTGAGATTTTTTTTCGCACGATTACTGTACAGTTTTGTTTTTGTTGTTTTAGAATGTTATTTCAACTAATTATATTTAATAATATAACAGCTTAGCTACACTCAATATCACCGATGAGGGAACTGAAGGTCTTATGGAGAAAATATTTATCTTTGATCTCTCTCGGTTAACTGTTGCCATATCTCATCGCTCTCAGCTATGTCTGAAGGTGGTGTTCTGAGGGCAAGAAGAAGCTACTGGCAACCTCGACTAACTAGCGTTGCAAAACTTGTCTTATGTTTAAGGGGAGATTGACAACATGAAAAAAAAAATGACAAGGCTGTTTCCCCAATATAAGACATGCAGTTCCATTAAGAGATGATATACAGTGTATATAATTTACTATATCTACTTTCATATATTCATAAGTGAAGCCATGTGGTTTGCAGCTACCACCTTTGATCGATATTATCAACACCTATAAAATAGCACCTATTTTGGTTAACGTATGACATATTTAACCGGGAGATATCTATAGGGTATACAAAATAGGAGAGGTGGTAACTGATAGCCAGGAGAAATTACCGTACTTCACCAAACAATATGATTTGCAAGACTATATGTTGATTTGTTACTTTTGGTAGTCTACACAAACAATTTATTTTTAAAATCCCAACCATTTTTATATTAATGAAACACGGACCAATGAAAATAACTGTTTGGATGTTTCTGTTTTGAGGGAGTGGCATCAATGTTTCACTTACAAATACTATTCAAACGAGAGTTTCTAAAATGCGGTGTGATCTTCTGAAATCAAGATGGCGAACCATCTGAAACAAGCGTGGTTGATGACGTCATATAAACCATCAAAGGGGTTGTTTTCTTACTCTTTTTACCAATTAAAACTTTTTATTATGAAACCAATAATTCACAAGGCTCTCTCTAAGTTATAAAAAACATTTTAGTTTTTAATTTGGAAGCCAGCTATAACAAAATGCAAGTGTGAATATAATATTTTTTAATTAATTATTTTATGTAATATAATATTTCTTGTTGCCACAACCACTAAACGAAAAAAAATATTAGTTCTATTTCTATTAATATGTTTTGTTCTTTCAATAAATTACAGTACATACATCATACAGTAACTCTTAGGGTAATATTATTAGATTCGTTTGATAAACCTTTTTACTAATATTAGAGTATTAGTAAGCAAATAATAATTTCCGAATAGGTCAACATTAGTCATTTTACTAACTGTTTGTTTGCAATAAAGAACCTTCTGGTAGCTGTCAGTTACAACCCTTCTAGCCATGGATGCTTTACAGTTCAGTCGTCGTGTATGTAGACTTTTAGCCGCTCTGTGGGAATATAACATAGCTTCAGGGTGTACTTTGGATCTTGTCCACATGTCATACCAGCAATGAAATCTGATGATAGTGAGTATGAAGGTATGGAGCCTGTGGCAATCTTAAACCTAACTTAAGCATAACTAACCAGACCATGATAGACCATAGGAATAGTTCTACTGTCTGAGAAAAGTACTTTTGGTACCACTGGGAATCGAATCCAGGATCATTAGATCAGTAGCCAGGGGTGCTGACCACTACCCCTGAGAAGCCGGTCAAAATTACACTAATAAAATAGTACAATTTTAATGACAAAAAATAATGTTTGGGTTTTCTAAAAGGCCCGTCTTAGAAAATTGGACTGTATATAGGCCTACGTATATCTGTCGCCTACCTAGTTAAAGATCTTGGGGTTTGATTCTTGAGAAGATTAGTCTTGGATGAAATTGGGGTTTCTCTCTTTGCTAGTTACCAATTTACTATCGAGCAAAAAAATTGAGTGTTGTGTCTGCTGATAAATTAATTTGTTCAGAAAGCTCACATAGTCACTTTTTAATGGGAGTATTTTATGTTGATATTTAAATTTATGCAATAGATTTATATATTTATTGATGCCATGCTGGTACAGCTATCAAATAACAGTTTTATTTTAGCACCACACCTTACTACCCGTTCGTGTTACACTCTTAAGAACTAAATACGCTAATGGTTTTAAGGACGAGGAAAGTTATATTTAGAGGAAGTTTATTCACATTTGCGTTGAGGGAGAGTGGAAAACCATTCAGAAAAAACCACCCTCAGTACACCCGACCGAGAGTACACTCCGAGCCATCTCGGATGGTTTCCCTTTAACTTTGCAGTGAAAACCACTTGAGATGCTCAAGGATGCACTCAGGAATACAGACCTCAAGACTAATCTTGATAACCCCATCATCGGCAGTTTAGTCTACGGCGAGAGGATTGACCATGCGGCCACCAAAGCGTGTAGTTAACAGTTGATTTAATCTACTAAACAAATACAATCGTGGAAATATTTTTATATTATTTTTTAACGCGTCACCCAATGTAATTAATGATAGTGGGGTAGAAGAAAGGTAGAATTCTAGATTAAATTTAGCCACATTTCTATGGTGAGAAATTAGGAAGCCATTTGGAGGGACGACGCGACGCCTTCATTGCACCCGATCGATGTTTTAACCCTTTTTTTTCAGAGCCACCAGGAAAATCAGACTAGATGACACTGATGTAGAAAGAGAGATAAAGCTTTTGTTTATGAAAAACACACACACATAAAATATGCGTTAACGCAGTTTTGAACAATTTAATTTTAAAAAAATTCAGGTTTTACATTATTTTTAATGATTTAAATTATTGGTCAAGGGTCAAGTTTTTCGCTCCGGGGGAGAATCTAAAAAGCATCACACAAACATGCGTAGCGTACCATATACATACTCATGATTATAAACATTTTGGAATGCAAACGTTTCTTTATAAAGGGCAGGGATTTTTTTTAGGAAATATTAAAAATTGAATTAATTATTTATTAATTGGACGAGGGTATCGTGAATAATAGAGTTCGTCAAAAAAATAAAATAAAAAATTTAGTCACCCGTTTCAGTGACCGAACAGTTTAAGGCGTCACTTTTATGATAAACTGGCCTGCTGAAGACGGGGAGATTGGGGTTCGAGTCATAGTCGGGTCTACTGAGGGTGGTTTTCCCTAAATGGTTTCCCACTCTCCTTCTATGTGAATGCGAGTAGATCACCTCTAGAATAATTCATTCTTCATACCTACCACATTAGAGCAGTTATCATATTTGCGTGTAGGCTTAACAGGTAGTAAGACGTGGCGATACAAATAAAATTGTAGTAAACAGTAGTTGAGTGCTTTGAAGAGACATCGAATAAAAAACTAAAGGATATTTTTTTAAATTAAGTCACTTTCTTTACCCAAATTTGCCTTGTATTTGGAATCCACTGAACGGTGTGTAGGTTCTAAATTGATGTTTGATTACTTCCCGAGTGACAAAGTGAGTGGTGCTTTCGCTAGAGATCAACTCAGAGCGTTAAAAGTTATATTTGTTTGAAAGATAAAGTTGTGGGAAAATCTATCTACATCACTCATCCTGACGACAAAACATTGTGCTGTACATATTTCCCCCTTAATATAGTTGATGTCAAAATTTTGACACGAACTTTTTGGAAATATATTTAAAACCAAGGAGTAATTTAATGAGAGGTTAATTTAAATCTTTTACTTCATCCTTACTCTTATGCCCATCGCTTTTTTGCTGTGGTTTGAATAAATAAATGCGACGGTGCAACGCACAGACTTTCTCTTTCCATTGTCTAAAAAAGGGAGGCATTTGCTTAAAACTAGTAAAATTTGTGAAGTGAAAAACGCTTTGGTGACCACATGGTACAAGGCGGTGGTTCTTAACTGGTGTTCCCCGGAGCAATTATGTTCCGTGAACTGGTTACAAGTGTTCCACCGGTGAAAGATGCCACGCCCACGCGACACAGCTCAGAGTGATGTTGGCTACTATGATTCTAACAAATGAAGACTGCCACGCGCGTTGACTTTTAAACCATAATAATATCTCTTAGAGGTCATGTGACTGCAGGAGGGGTGGGGAGGAGCGTCTCTTTTCCAGTCATTCAGTGATGTGTATTTGGTCTGTGCTTTATGTAACTCGTAATATCACACTATGGATAAATTTACTACTAAACGAAAACGTGATTCTGAGCCAAATATTAATGATGGAAAAACTGGAAGTAGTAATAATAGTAGTAGTAATAATAGTAGTAGTAATAATAGTAGTAGTAATAATAGTAGTAGTAATAATAGTAGTAGTAATAATAGTAGTAGTAATAATAGTAGTAGTAATAATAGTAGTAGTAATAATAGTAGTAGTAATAATAGTAGTAGTAATAATAGTAGTAGTAATAATAGTAGTAGTAATAATAGTAGTAGTAATAATAGTAGTAGTAATAATAGTAGTAGTAATAATAGTAGTAGTAATAATAGTAGTAGTAATAATAGTAGTAGTAATAATAGTAGTAGTAATAATAGTAGTAGTAATAATAGTAGTAGTAATAATAGTAGTAGTAATAATAGTAGTAGTAATAATAGTAGTAGTAATAATAGTAGTAGTAATAATAGTAGTAGTAATAATAGTAGTAGTAATAATAGTAGTAGTAATAATAGTAGTAGTAATAATAGTAGTAGTAATAATAGTAGTAGTAATAATAGTAGTAGTAATAATAGTAGTAGTAATAATAGTAGTAGTAATAATAGTAGTAGTAATAATAGTAGTAGTAATAATAGTAGTAATAATAGTAGTAGTAATAATAGTAATAATAGTAGTAGTAATAATAGTAATAATAGTAGTAGTAGTAGTAGTAATAATAATAGTAGTAGTAGTAGTAGTAGTAGTAGTAGTAGTAGTAGTAGTAGTAGTAGTAGTAGTAGTAGTAGTAATGTTGCTGCAAATACGTCTCATACAGAAGACCGCACTACACGAATTAAAATAAGAAATATTAATGGACAATATTTGGATGGAAATTTAATTTTTGGTTTTACATGACCTTGTGAGGAAGAATGTCCCAATCTCTAGTGTTTTATTTATAGGGAAAAACTATTTAATAGTGCAATGTTTCCTGATAAGTTGAAATACCACTTTATTACGAAGCACGCCCATCTTGATTCGAAAAAAGGTTATTTCAAAATATTGCTGGACATGCAAGTTAAACAAGTAAAATATTTTGAAAACACTGTTAAAATGTTCCGATATGGCACATCTTGCGTCACATAAGGTAGCTGAATTAATTGCTGTAACATTAAAACCACATAATATAGAAGACACTCTTATTTTACCAGCATGTTGTTAAATAGTAAACATTATGTTTGGCGTCGAAGCAAAAAAAGGAAACTATGAAAATTTCCTATTCGGCCGTTACAATAAAAAATAAAATAAAAAATATGTCGGATAATATTGAGAAAACAGTTACTGATAAACTTTCCAAATTATATTTTGCTTTATAAATTTACGAGTCCGCTGACATTAGCGGCCGATCTCATATACTATGATTCGTTCGTTAAAAAAAGAAAAAGAATAGTGAATCCATTTCTATGCCGCAGAGAACTTACCGAACCTACAACAGAACAAGACATTTTTGACTTTCTTATGTTGTATCTGGAAAATTTTAAAATTTCATGGGAGCTGTGTGTAGGAATTTGTACGGACTGTGCTCCATCAATAGTAGGCTATTTTAAAGGATGTTTTAACCTTGCAAAGAAAATAAACCCAAATATTATATTCACGAACTGTTTTTTGCACAGAGAATCTCTAGTTTTAACAACATTACCGACAACACAAACTTATACTAGACCAAGTTGTAAATATGATAATTAACATCAAGTCAATATCTTTAAAAGCGTGCCTTTTTAAAAAAACTTTGCATATTTATGGAAGCTCATTATGAATCATTGCTATTACACAATTAAATAAGATGGCTATCCGTGTGTAAAGTGCTATGCCAAATTTTAGAACTTAAGAATGAAAATAAATGGTACGGCACACCGCACAGACTTTCTCTCTCTTTCTATAAACTCGTAAGATTTCTGAACGGAATAATGTACATTGTATCATCACCACTCCACATAAGAACACGCATAAAATAATATACAATGATATATAATCAATGAGAAAAGAGGCGCATCTTTGTCCACCT
>CABFWB010000538.1:42042-59848 GCA_902151455.1 Timema bartmani
ATATCGAGGGGATTATTTTTGGTATAACAGAACATTTAACTTGGAAGAAAAGATTTCATGTTATTTTCCTTCCTTAAATACAGATAATTTTGATTCGATACAAAATCCATTTGACATCGAGCTGTGAATTTTCGTTACAAGAATAACATTAACTGGCTATCTTGTAAACAGATCATACTCCAAGAACGAAATTCTCTGAAATAACTCTTGAGAAATTTTGGATTTTTGTACAAGCCGAATACTCTCTCCATAAGGGCACTGAAAATTGTGTTAAGGTTCTCAAAATTTTATTAATTGTGTGAGCTCCGTTTCTCAACATTTACTAATATAAAAATAAAAAAACATGAAAGACTTATTATATAGACAAAGAAATTAGGGTAGCTATATCACATATGAGATCTAATATTTCTGAAATCTGCAAAAGCCGACAAGTTCAAGTATCACATTAAAACAAGTTCTATTTTTATAAAAGGTAAATCCATGCATGTTTTTATTGTTAGTTTTATGAGCCTAAGGTTTTTGGTGTTCCACAAATTTTTTTTTATAGTCAAGTGTTCCGTGACTTCCAAAAGGTTAAGGGACCACTGGTCTAAGGCGTCACTCTCCACAGTAGACTAGATTGTGAATGACTGAGAGATCAAGAATCGACTCACGGTTGGGTGTACTGAGGGTGGGTACACTTCCCACAAATATAACCTCCCTAATCCCTAAAGCCATTAACGTAATTAGTATATAGGCGTATAACCCGAACGAGTAATAATACGCGATGCTAAAAAAATAAGCGTCACGCAGGGTGCGCGATTTACTTATATTACACATAATATAACTGCGGTGGAAATATTAAGTCTCACCTAGGGTGCATCAAAACCTTAAGCTGGCCTTGCATCAACCCAAAATGTGTCACAAACCATGTTATCTTTCTTCAATATCTCTTTATAAACCTCAAGACCAACTTTAACTGTTTGAAGAGCACATTAAAACACTTTCACATTCGCACACATATCAGGTACGAGCTCTATGTGAAGCGATGTTGGGTTTTATAGCTCGTGGGGCAGCTATAAACTGTACGTACTATCTATCATCTGTTGGTAGGAAAATCAGGGACAAAATGTTATATGTTCAGTTATATAGTAGTGTAAAACATGTAGCACTTAACGATTTATGAGAACATAAAATAAAGACTAAACACATTTGAAATTTGTTGAGATCCATGTTCATTATAACTCTCCCTAACTGTATGGAATTATTTTATTACTACAATTTAAACATATTACTTTAGTTCAAAAAAGTTCATTTTTATTTATTTAGTGAAAAACTTCCTCGATAAAATAAATAAACAAACACAGACAGGTTGGAGTAATTTAATTGTCAGCAGTGCAATTTAATTCATTCATCAAGAAACTATAAACGACTTAATCAAAGAGAAAAATATTTTAGAAGGAAATAGACCGCTTATTTTAGAACAAAATAATATTTTATTAACTAGTAGCTTGTAAATGGTTCTAAGATTTTGAATTTCGCTCCACTCTTAATATTTTATAATCATTCGTGTTAGTGCGCACATCTTTCTCGGTGACATATTTAAATGAAACTAGAACTATTCTTGCAACTTTTATAAAGATAAAGTGCGTATAACCCGAACGGGTAGTAAGACGCGGTGCTAATAATAATAATAGTAATAATAATAATAATATAAAGATAAAGTGTTAAGGAACCAATTAGACGATTAAAACGTTTGAATCGGACTTTATAAGCCTTGGTTCGATATTAATCGGCTACAGTTGATTCGCCACTAAAGTGCTGGTAACTGACAGCTAGTAAGCTTTGTATTGACAAACGTTGGTTGAATGGCAATAAGAGATATTAGTGCATGAAATTCTAGATTAAAAAGTGCTATATCCACATTTGTATCGTGTTTACTGAAATAAGTAAATATGTTTTTATAGCTTATAGAAAGAATCACAAAATATTAATTTCAAAATAAAACTTTGCTCTCCAAAGGGAGTTGTGCCACGGATTTGTATCGCTCAAGAAAAATACATCGACCCCGGCTGGGTTTGAATCCACATACATCGGGTCCAGAGACGAGAGCTTTACCTCAAGGCTACTGAGGTCAACCTCCACGAAAGTCTAACTTCCTTATCCCTATCCCACTAGCGTTGATAGGGCTCAAATGGGTTGTAAGACACGGAGCGTACAGCAACATTACATAAACTTTGATCAGCCTCTTCCCTGTATACACGGAAAATTTGTTTACTTGTTTATATGAAAGTTTATTTGACGTCCTTAAAGCGTTTGCACTGTTTAAGAACTAATACACTTACCAAGAACTGAAGGCACCAGTTTCCCGAAGATGATCCAAGAAGAAGGGGAATCTGAAGGCAGGTGGACAAAGGATCGACCATTAACCATCTGGTTGCACAAAGTTGTGTGTTCGATGGAAAGCTATGATTTAAAAACAGATAATTCAAGGGATCAAAAAAGAGAATAATAATAAAACTATATGAAAAACAATATATTTTTTCAAAAATATATTTTATGCTGATAGAATTTAAGGTGTGGCACTTACTTTTGCAACATAGAACGCCTCATAGTTGACACACATTATATTTTATCAGCATAAGGTTTATTTAGGAAAAACTTGTTTTTTACTCATTTTTATTTTTTGATTATGTAAACTTCAATAGGATATGTTGGAAAGGATAAAGGCATGGTCCAAAATCCGGTTCAGATATAAATCCAGCATATCTGATACGCCTATAAATGACCTGCAATGACTGCCCCGTGCACCGCGTTATAGATTTATATCAACTTTTGATAGAATGCTACTGTCATGCGAATTTAAAATATGCACAAAGTTTCAGCCTTGTATTTAAATCAGAAGGGACTGTAAAAGTGGTCGGCAGGTTTGATTACAGAGGCAATGAACTAATATAAGCTATGATCAAATACCATTCATAGTATAAATTGAGTATTCTTATATATTATAAAACTCTTCTGTCACTGCCCCCCTCCCTACCCATTATCTATATGTCAATCTATCAGGATAACCTATCAGATGGTGGGCTTTTTCAGATAAGAGCGTTTAAAATAGTTGAACTCGTTGTGTGGATGGAATTGTTGTAGACCAAAGTAAATAATGTGATGTAGATAGTTAATTGGTACGAAAGCTATAGCCAAAGTCAATCAGTCTATCAAACGGTCTATGAATACGGGCCAGTTTCATAGTCAGATTTAGTACGCCTAAAGTGCGAGTCGATACTAAATACAGGAAGACACCTACCTAGACCAAAATGGAATGGGCCAGTTTCGCATATGAAACTGGCCCATTCCATTCAATTTCAGGTAGGTGACGTCTTGTATTTATTATAGCGCCGCACTTGAGGCGTACTAAATCTGACTATGAAACTGGCCTTAAGTCTATATCGGTAGACTACTCCACCCCATCCTGGAAAAGAACTACACAAGTCCTTCTCGATGATCCTCATCGTAAACTATCAAAAATCTTATTCTGAACATTGAAAAATGACACCTGGACACGGGAATCGAACCCGGGACCTCTGGCTTAGTACGCCAATGCTCTAACCACTGAGCTATCCAGGATTCGTCCCGTGCCCTGGGTCATTTTTCACTCATTCGATTCCCGTGTCCAGGTGTCATTTTTCAATTTTCAGAATATGATATCTAGTGGAGTAATTCTCTACTAATAATCAAAAATAATATCTCTGGCTATTAATTCTTAATATCAAAAATCTCTTTAACACTCTCCAAAGACACTCAGAAAACAAGCACACTTTGTCCTAGTTTCTCATCTACTTGTAGCTTTAAAAATGTTTCATTATTACTGATGTTCCGATAAATGTAATTTAAGGGTATGTAACTATGGACAAGCAAAGCTGACTCTTAAAACATATGCCTGAACTTATTGTGGACTGTTCTGAATAGCTTGGCTGACTCAGCCTTTCACTATTACGAGGAAACTGTGTCTCTTTATGTAATACACATAATTGTCCTAATTTTACTAGATAATGACACTTCTTTATAATAATAAAAGTTTTATTTTATCATTTTGTAAATGTATAATGTATGATTGTGAATTGTTCAGTTGGATAAAAACCTCAACAATGAAGAAAGTTCTTAAAATCTTTACAAAAAAAGTGTTTTAATATACTTAGTTTTTGTTTGTATTGCGCTTTTATACCCACCCAAGGTGTCCGAATTAAACTACAATAACTATAATTTAGAGGAAATGTGTTGGCATTTACGTGGAGGGAGAGAGGGAAACTATTTAAGAGATAGACATCATCAATTCATTTCATCCTCCCGGGATTCAAGCTCGACATCCCCGACATCTAGACCAGACGAACATGACGTTTAGTCCGCGTGTTCAATGGTGCGGGTGAGTATTGAAATCTGTTGAAATATTATTTTTTTAATTAAATCTCTGTGTTCTCCTGATGTGTGTGTGGATTCGCTTCATAGAATATATTCTCTATGGAAATCCTATACAAACGTCGTAAATTTCAGGTTGGGGGAGGTTGGTGGCCATTATGTTCCCTTTACAATAGCATCAGGATTGCCATCAACAAAACAAAATACGTCCGAATATTTATATATTGAATGGCGTCCACCAATTGTACCTTCTGTATGTGAAAAAAAGGTGCCAATACGAGTATTTTGAAATGGAGAGTAGTTTTGGAAAGTTATTCATCACATAACTGATATTTTGCGGAGTCACGTAACTTATCCTTAATTTATGTATGTCTTAACCTAGCTCTTTTTTCCAAGGGGCTTAGGTTGTTTCATAACATAGCTTATATAAATCTATTTATAAAAGTTATCTATAAAAGGCATAGATAAAAGAAATACCCCTGCCATTAATTCATCGTTGTAAAAGGGGAAACCCATATTTTACCAATAATACATTTTTGGTCATGTCAGGATGATTCAAACACGGAACCCTTATCTTAGTAAATAGATACGCTACCAACTGATCTAGGGTATTTGATTAGTTCATTGTGGCTTAGAACAACAATTTTTTTTAAAGGCTTCCATGGAGTTTTCTTGTGAAAAGCAAAATTAACCTCTTGTTAATCACAATAAAAACTCTCATACATAGATTTTAAACAAAAAGTTCAATTATCTTTTTAGATATTCAAATTTAAAAAATAAATTAACCGTTAACAAAGCTTACATTATTTCCATACTTAAAAATAAAAAATATATTATTATTTATCATAAAAATACCATTACCAGATAACTATTTTTAACTTTCTCTCAAAAAGAATATTTCCTAAAAATTTCAAACTTTCCAAAATTTGTCAAAGTTAAACTTTCCTTAAATTAATTATTATGTTAAACAATTATAAACATAAATCGTTGGTTATTTTTTTAAATCAATAAATTAGCATTAAATGATTTTTTTAGAGAAATAAATGTATAACATTATTAATATTGTAGAAAACTTAATAGATAACCAGTTTCAACAAAATGGTTGAAGCGATTTTAAAAATATTTCTAACTAAAATAAAATCAGTCATCAGTAAACTACTCTTAAACGATTTTTTCCCCGAATAAACACATAGACTTATACATTTTTATCTGTCATGTCAAACACTTCTCATAAAACATGACTCAAAAGATTTAGTTTAAAATTTATAATATACATTTTAAACTAAATCTTGGCAGCCATCTTCAAAAGATTTTAAAATCTCATAAAATCACTTATCAGTAAATTACCCATAATCTAAGACCTAAAGTCAAAATAAAAAAGTTTTTTTTATAGAATTCACTAACAAGTTTGATCACAATCCATTTAACCGTACCAAATCTGGCACAGGGACAAACATGGGGACAGAAAATTTTTTATATTTTTTTAACACCGCGTCTTACTTACTACCCTATCGGGTTATACGCCTATGTACTTATTACCTTAATGAGATAGGGATGAGGAAGTTTGAATTTAAAAGTAGTGTATCCGTATTTGTGTGGAGGTTGAGTGGAAAACCATTTGTAGGAACCCCCTTGAGTACACCTAACCGAAATCAGAGCCCCAATCTTCCCCCTAATCGACAGTCTAGTCTATTGGGAGCGTGATGCCTTAGACCATGCGCCCACCAAAGCAGGTTTTCTTTAAGGACCTTGGCCTTGTTGAGTGCAAGCCTAAAACCTATTTTGTGGGTTGGTGGACGGGAGGGTGAAAGGCGTGGCGTGGCTTCACAACCGACCATATCCTTCCGCGCTAACAAGAACAGATGGATCACGGAAACCGTAGATGGCGCTAGCTACCGGACAGGTCTTGCGGAAAAATCATAAGTTAGGAAATATCAGTTTTCTCGAGAACGAGTGAAATTTTTATAGTAATATTTTCAACACCTCTTCTAAGAAACTGTATTAATATTTATTAGGTGTTAAATTTTCTTATTTTTTGTTATGAAGCCGGCAGTTTTTTATTGAAGAATGTCAAAATTATTAATATTTAATCACTGTTAAAATTATAGAGAATGTATGTATATAAGAAGTATAACTTTATCAACATGCTTCTATTCTTGAACAAACCGTTTCCGAAAAGAAAATATCTAAACAATCTTTAAGATAACCGTCTGTTTTCATGGCTCTGCATTTCCACACCAAATGAAAAGAGCCAGTTGCCTTAAGATAAATTATTAGTAGTGCTATCTAATTCAATATTTAATCAATACCTTCTTCAAACTCTCAAAGATTTAAGTACTCATGCATCTTTCCTACTTACATTTCTTTATATTTAAATAAGAGGAAAACAGGGGGAGGGGAGGAAGGCTTAATTATGAAAATTTTCCAAGCCATTGTGGTACGCTATGGTGTGCACCAGCCTTAAGAGCTCAGATCACGACCATTCAACCAGGAAATTAGATACAAGATAACACTTGAACTTGAAAACTTATAAAAGTGTCATATTAAACCTTCTTCACCTAGCGACAACGAAATTGGGATCAGCCTAATATTTTTAATAATCTTACTTTCTTTCGACCCCTTCGGAGAGAGAAGTGTTGTGATCATGAAAAAAAAAAATCTAAGCCAAGATTTTGATAAATTGTCATCGTTTCATGAGCCCCTAAAACGGAAAACGTGGTTTTCGCGTTGACATATATGTCCGCATTTCGGCCAAGAGCTGAAACCATTTCACCTATTGGGTTAAAAATTTGGTATATAGGGTTTTTATAAGATTTCCCTGTTAAGTTTTTTTGGAATTAGATATCCAACCCTAAAATTTATGATAAGGGCATAAAGCAAAAATTTCGATTTAATGGAAATTAGCTCTAACGATTTTGACTAAATTTTTTTTATCTGGATACTGTCTACAATTACAAACAAAATTGCAGATATCATTTTCTCATGAGATATGAAATAACTTGTAATTATAAATATGTAGTACTGTAAGATGTAAAAATCTTAACTTTAAAATATTTTTATGAAACCATTAGTTTCTAAGCTATCAAAGCTATCAGCATATATATATATATATAATATTTTTATTCAGGTCTTTGAAATATGAAATTGATTGTTATGGTCTTTGGTGGACAGTGAGGTTCCTCTTTTCTCGATGTTTCTATTTATGCTTTTTGGTGGAGTGTTTATGCAACAATGTATATTATTTCGTTTCACAACTCTTACTAATTTTTAGTAAATGTATCTATTTTAAAATAAAATAAAGAAATTCCTTATGATGCATCCTATGATTTATTTCATTTTAATATAATTTTTTTTAAAAGTTTATTTATAGCAGGAGTTGAAACTGTTTCCATGGTATAAATCCCACTGTTTTCTACGGTATAAGAGAGATATGTGACATCTAGCCGACCGGCTCGAGCTGTATTTCTCATCTAAGCTTCGTGTAATTCGTGTGGTCATACGGGCTATTTAGACTGCGGTCTCCTCTCGTGGTAATCACATCAGCGTCGCTAATAAGGGGGTTATTGTGTTACAGGAGAAGGTAGACCTTGGCGAGCTGATGCTCTCACTGTGTTACCTACCGACCGCAGGGCGGCTTACACTCACCATCATCAAGGGGAGGAATTTCAAGGCCATGGATATCACAGGATCCTCAGGTAAAAAAAAACTAACATTGCAATTTTTATTTGAACAAAGAATGGCAAATAAAATAGAGCGGCATGATTTAGTTTTTAATTTTTTAGAGGTATTTAACTTGTACTTTCTGAACCGACTGATTATCTCCGCACATGACTTAAAACTAACTTAAATTTAGAACAGACACAACATCCAACCCCTGTGAAGTAAATTTATCACCGTTGAAGGGGGAAACCCACATTTCACCAATAAAGTTCTTGGCCATGGCAAGAATCGAATCCGAGACCTTTAGCTTAGTAGGGAGAAGCGCTACTGACTGAGCTAAGGTGTCAAACATGATTTAGTTGGGTTTTTTCCCACCAGGTCTGACTTACCCACTTTGGCTGTAATGAATACATTCATTACCTAAAAGAATGGGGATGAGTAGGTTAGAATTTTAGAGAAAACGTTCCCACATTTGTGTGGAGGGACAAGAGAAGTAGTTGATCACCGTATGAAACCCAGCGCCTGGTCTATCATTCCCGTGGACGAAATTTTTTTCCACTTTTCCAGCTAACAGTTTCACATTAGGTTTATTTTGTGGTTTTATATATTTCGTTTATTTTAATTATTTATTAAGGAAAAAACAATTCCTATATTATCTAATAATTTGCCTTATTGTTTTTATCCAATATTTAATTTATGTTATTCATGACCTAATTATTATAGTTTTAAACTGAAATAATTAAACTCTCCCTACGCATCTCAATTATAATTGAATTTAATACTATTTTAATTTTTTTATTTTTAACTTAAGACTTAGCCTAACATTAAAAAAAAAAGTATATGGCTATTGTAATTTTGACCAGCTGGTATCTTTACCTTTACTCAAGAGATTGTGATCTATAGGGTGGCAATAAAGCCTGGACTAATAGGCAAGAATACATATACACAAATACAAACAAATATCAAATATACGTGCTTACACATAAAAAACAAACAATAATGATAGAACATTAAATGGCATTACATTACATGTAGCCTATAATTCATTGTCCCTGATTTTTTTATTTAGCACCGCGTCTTACTACCCATTTAGGCTTTACACTTAAGTTCTAATTACGCTAATGGGCTAGAAATGGGGAAGGTTGAATTTAGAGGAAGTGAAGCCGCATTTGCATGGAGGGAGGGTGAAAAACCATTTAGGAAAAACCACCCCAGTTCACCCAACCTAGATTCGAACCTCGATCTCCCAGTTGTTGGCAGTCTAGCTCAACACGAAACTAACGCGCTAGCCAGCTACGCCACCGAGGCGGGTTTGTCCCTCATTGACAATGCAAAGTTCAATTCGATTAACTTGTTCGTTTTCTTTCTGTCCAGACTTTATAGCAACCTTATAGTTCGAATCCTGGCAGGGGGATCCAAGGATATTTTTTATTCCCACGAAAGCACCTATCTTTCTATTTTAAAGCTAAATATGGAAGATTTATTTTATTATTATCATCCAGATCCCATTACCTTAAGTTCTTAAAATCACGTTGCATATTCATTTGTTTGCCAGAAAGGTGATAGTCAAATTGTTCAACCTACGAGTGGCTCATACATCCTGTTGTTGATTTATTTTTAGGTACCTAAAATCTTAATGTTCGTTATGTTTAGCTTAAAATCAGAGTTTGAAAAAATTTCCTGTTTCAGTTTGAAAACTCACAAAACGCGATTTGAACCAGAATTATCTGAGAAATGAGAGACTTGTATTTCAAGTCACTCTCTTATAACGGAAATACCTCGGGAGGTCTCTTGAGATATTCGGAAAGTTATCGTTAACGTACGTCTTCTAGATTAATATGATGGAAACAAACAGATTTCAAAAAAATCATCCTAGATCGACGGGCTTGATCGAGATTGGTTTTGATGAGATCGCTAGGAAAAATATACGGGAGATGAATTGATCGTAGCGTTTGGCCTGAGGGGGGGTTGACTAGCAAGCTACCCCCCTTCCTGGTAAACATCTCCTTCTCCCACTTATTGCCCTCGCCTCGCTGACAGGGGGAAGTCAGCTTTGCCCGAGTTGACCTGGTTACGCGAGGCAGCGAGAACGGTGTGTTTGGACCGCCGCAGCCAAGGAGATAAAACATTGGCACCTCATCCATTTCGGTAATGACAGGCTTACGGGGTGTGTCTCTAGGTTAGTCATCGATGGGAGATAAAAAAAAATAACACACAAGATGACCGAGTGTGCAGTGAGCAGACCTCTCTGAATTCCAGGAGATTCGAGTAAAGCAGACACCTTGTGGGGGCTGACACAAGCAACAACACACAAATAACGTCACGTTACTTTTTTATAAGATGGTTATTTTTTTTTGGTCACCACGTTTTACTATCCGCCCGGGCTATCCACATATTTACACTAATAGGATGAGGAAGACCTATTGTAAATTAATTTATCCATACTTTCGTGTAAAAAAAAAGTGTGAAGTCACTTATACAAATTAACCTCAGTACATCTGGGTGGGATTCGATTCACAGACCTGCCCATGAATGTCCAACTATACGAGACGTACGCCTTTGTCAACATACCCACAGGTGTCAGTCAAAATGTGTGTTTGACTCTACCTATAAGTTAGGGATGCGTATTTAATCTTAGATGATATTGCACCCACATCAGCGTGGAAAGGAGAGGGGGAAAGTGAAAATCATCCCCGTTGCACCCTACGGGATTTAAACTCGGACCCCTACTTACTATGTATAAAGTCAGGTCCGCCAATCGTTTGCGCTGAATTCACTTGGAAATTGACTTTTTATATCGAGGGTGGTATTGGTTCTTCATACTACCATTGTCATTTACGGCTTACTATAACGTTGTCTGTTTTTATTATCTTATTAGGCTACTTTGCACACTCTACAGCTTTGCGGCTTGCCTACACGTCAGGCCGGGCCAACAAGTACATTTTTGCACTATATACATATATATATTACTCGCTTTGCTCGTTGGGGGCTCGTTGGGGGCTCGTTGGGGGCTCCCCCCCCCCCCCAATCCCCAGTGTGTTTTCTTTGCAAGTGGATGTAAACTAATGTAATTCCAGAGACGTTTTTTGATAGGTCTTACAGTTTAGCCACAAGAGACCTCCAAATAAAGGTACGCACTGACTTTAAAGTTGCTACGCCATTTGAATTTTTTTCGGGGGTTAATTTTTTTTAAACTTTTTGGAATTTTCCCGTCGGTTACAGACTAGAAACTAGAAGTTTGCCAAATTTCACATATCTAGCTCATCTGGAAGTGGGTAGACATTAATGTCAGTGAGTCATCCATGTGGCTTTATAGTAGTATAATATGTATATTTATCCACTCCTTACTAAAGATTTATTTAGAATATTTTCTAAAATATTTTGCACTATAGATTTTTAAAAAAGGGTCATATCGCTACGTCTATAAAAACATAGTATAATATGTATATTTATCCACTCCTTACTAAAGATTTATTTAGAATATTTTCTAAAATGTTTTGCACTATAGATTTTTTAAAAAGGGTCGTATCGCTACGTCTATAAAAACCGAGCTTATGGTTGATAGTGATAGTACGAGCAATTTTGAATATTTTTACATTTAAAAATAACTGTAGATTTTTCTTTTAGCACAACGTCTTACTGCCAGTTCAGGTTAGACGCATGTATGATAAATATTCTAATGCGTTAGAGATGAGTAAGTTTGTATTTAGAGCGTGGAGTGAAAGTGGAAATATATTTAGGAAAAAACACCCTTAGTACAACCAACTGGGATTTGAACCTTGATCCCTCCGTTATCAGCAACCCAGTCCATCAGACCATTCGGTCACTGAAGCAGGTAGCATTATAGATATGTGTAAAAAATACTCCATGGTGTGAGCCCACAGGCGAGCTATACTGACCGATTTGCCGCCGCCATTGCCGATGATAAAGGGTGTCATTTGGTCAGCACAACGAACCCACCGACTGTTTTCTAGACCAGAGCCGCCCCTTCTTTATTCAAGTAGCTCCTCATTTGTTGTCCTCATGAGACTCAGTTTAATCCCGATTCAGACCCGCTGCTTCACAGATAAATTTTGGAAGTTCCGGGGATCAAACCTGAGACCTCTGGATCTGTAGCCAGGAACTCTAACATAACCGATCGTTCTCTTGGTTGGTTCAACTTCACGACGTCACACTTTATTTTAAGTAGAGTTGAGACATACAATCCCAGGCAAGACTTGGTTGAAGCTTAGCTCTACGTGTCGGCAGTAAACGGAATAAACGTGTTAAAGGCGTAAAGCCATGAAGTTTGTTTTGAAAATGAAAGGATTTTAGCCCTTCAACCCCTTCTTCCCATGGAAGGTCGAAAATTATAATTTTAGGGATTCGTGGTGAGCCTTATTTCATTTTAATATACAAACTTATTTTTTTATGTCCTTTTACTTTCAGACATTTTAGCCTACTGCTCTTTTTGGTACGAGTTATATGAAATTCAGCTGGTTAGTACCAGGCGGGTGATTTTCCAAATAGTATTTATGAATAAAGTTTTACCATTCTCATTCCACGCTAACGCGGCTGCACTTTCTCAAATAAACACTTTCACCATCCGTATCACTTTGAATTAGATTTCTATTTGGCGCTTCGTTTAAGTCTCCGTTGCGGTTATATGCTTATATAACTACGATAGTAAGGTAGGAATAAGAACGTTAGGCTTTTTAGAGAAGATGTACCCGAATTTGAGTGTAAGGAGGGTAAGAAAAAACCGCCATCAGTAAATCATACCAAGATTTAAACCCTGATCTCCTCGTCCCCAGCAATCTAGCCTAACACGAGGAGGACGAGTTAAGCCACGTGATCACCAATGCGTGTTGATTCAGTAGTTAATAATCTTGCTGTTAAACGGTAATATCACAATTAATAATTAATAAACCTATATCAAATGAACAGAAACAAATTATATATATTATAAACCTGTTTAGGTGGCCGCATAATCTAAGATGCTACTCTCGCAATAGATTGTCTACCGAAGACGGGGAGATCATAGTTCTATCCTGGTCGGGTGCAGTGAGGGTATTTTTCCAAAATGGTTTTCCTCTTACCTCTACGCAAATGCTGGTGCACTTCCTTTAAATTGGTCCTTCCTATTCCCTAACACATTAGTGTAATTAGTACATAGGCGGGTACATAGTACATAGTACACGAGCGGGTAGTAAGATGTTGTGCTAAAAATTGTATATCAAAACAACAGAGACAGATACATTATATTAAAAAGTTTTCCAATTAAATTCCACCGATTAACATAATACCTATGGTTCTTGTCAAATAAATTCATTACGTTGCTTTACAATTCATCAATACCATATTTTAAATTTCGTTTGCTGGAAAACATTCAAATATATTCCCATTAACTGAAGTCTAGCAACGTTTAAATTTTAAAAAAAATCGAACTTTAATTAAAATTATCCGGAAATATTGGTATTATCACCAATTTTATTTGTATTTTAGTGAGTTACATTTCATGCCTGTAACAAATGCGTGGTGAAAAAAAAAGGCCGAAGTGTGGGTTATTCAAAGCACTGTGCCACATGAACGATTGTTTTGAATAACTTAACCTACAACGTTGCTATAGATGACACTTCATGGTATTGGAAAATAAATTAACTTGATCGGCTGTCAAGTGAATATTTTCCTTTGAAATGATAAAAGGGAAAACACATTTTGAAAGGTATAATTTTTAAACGTTTTCTTTTTTCATTTCACATTCAGTAAATTGTAAGAATGCACTATAAATAATCCTCCCCTTTAAAGGGCAGTGGTATATACGCAGTATTGTAAAATATAGTTTAGTCCCTAAAGCTAGAAGTGCTCTAATAAAATAATACAGTACTTTTGAATATTTCTCTGGCAGGCAAAAGAATAAACTTAAAAAAGTTTGAGTCTGCATAATTGCATAGGGTAAAAAATATTTAAATGGAATTATTTCTAAAAAATTAAAATTTAAAAAAAATACAAAGAGGGCAAAACTTTTATGACAATTTAACGAAACGTCATGGTTACATTAAACTGAGGTAATAAAAATGGATGAAGCGGTAAATTTAAAAAAGATTAAGGCACTTTAAAAATGCAAAAAAATCAACATTGTAATGTTAATTTAAGCCTTAAATAATTACTAATACAATCACGAGAACGTGAAAAGTAAGTCTAGTGGATTAGATATTTTATCGATGTAACATTTATTTGTCCACACAAATCCATTAATTAGCTAATTTAATTTATGAAGGTATCTATATTTTCTGGTCTATTAGCAGTGACATGTTATATTGTATAAATGTACCTACTTATTCATCACACAGAGATGTGTCATTAAAATTTATCCGAGGTGCATATACCAAGTTAATCACTAGTTCACGAGTTCAAACACAGGGTTGTTTAACTCCATGACTAAAACTAGATTATGTACTCCAGTATTTCTCAAATTAGAAATACACCTGAGGGTACGAATATACAAAACACTGGAACAACCTATTTCGTGGAATTCTTTAAGTTTAGTTACTAATTTGTTGTTACATTCAAAAAATTAAATTAAAAAACGTCTAAAACAAATAATTAAACTAAACATTCTAATAATTGCATGTCCCCATATATACATTTTTTTGTATTTAAAAAAACTGTTTTGTAGATATATGAATATTACTGAGCATTAACAAGTGTTTTATTACTTATTAAATTAACAACTTAGTTAAGGTAGCTCCATTTTCATAAACACTTTTGATACATTTTGTAAATTTTCTATAAAAGTTTTCAATGTACAGTACAATCTTGTCAAATTAAAATTAACTAAGAAGTTTTTATCAACATCAAGCTATCTTTTCTGAATTTAATTCGCAAGATCTCCTCAGCAAAATTATACGTAATCAAAAGTATCAAATTGTGTATTAAAAGTAGAGAATTAAAATCACCTGTTAAACATGTCTTATAAAACTATTGTGGTTAACTTTCAAAGCGTTGTTAGACTTCCATCCTATATGCCAAAACTCGCCTCCTTGTTCTTAGCTTGATCATATGACCTTGAAGCACCTTCCAAGGTTGTCCCTAGAGAATTCCCCAAGACTATGGTAAGGATTTACTGGCGAGTTAACCTTCTCTTTATCAGACCCCTTCAAACTTCAGAGGTTGCGCAATAACTCCTGTTCCTGCGTGACTAAGCCCATGAAATGTGTATTCTACCAATGTACAAACGCTGAACCAATAACTGACTTCTAAAAAAGGTACAGTGGTTAGCCAAGATTGGAATGACTCCTAATAGATTGAGGAAGATTTATTATTTTGAGGGATATGTTTTTGTAAATGAAAATGAGTAAAAATTAAACAAATGTATAATTCTTATAGCCCAAAAATCAAAGGTGCGGTTAAGCAACTTGTCTTATTTAAAGGACTTTAAGATTGATTTTTTTAAGTTGACACAAAAGTACGATATTTTTATTTTTCCCTTAGGAAGGATATAGCCATCAAGGTTAGGTGAGAGTGGATAGCATTTCTGACTCTAATTTGATAGTCTAGGAGTTTGATTCTTACCTGATTCTTTTACGAATCCTTCCGCTCTCCTCCCCCAATTAATGAGTTGAGTGCTGATACAATTTCTCTCTCTGATCACCTAGTTTGGGTAGTTTTCTTTGTTAGAGTGTACCATCCGTCCGGGATATCCATATACGTATACACTAATTAGATAAGGACGAAGAAGATTAAATCTAGAGTGAATTACCTACATTTTTAGAGGGAGATACTGTTAGATTAAAGCATTACACTCATTACGCCTAACTGGATTCGAACCCCAAACTCCCTGCCATCTGCATACCAGACCATACGATATTGACGCCATAGCCCGTGTATCCACCAATGCATATATTTAGCCAATGCTGTCGCAGAGGTGTAGGCCCCTAGTGATACAAATATAGACACAAAACATAATATATACAACGAAAGAAGATAAATAGAAGGAATAACAAAATAAAATGAAAAATATAAATAAAAGCAAAGCAAATCAAGTGAGAGAAAGGGTTTGATAATACAGGTCGTCCAACAACATAGTTCAGTCAGTGGCGTGTTTGCCTATTGAGCTAAGGGCCCCGGGTTCGATTCTTAGCTTGGACGAAAAATGGACCATTGATGAAATGTAGGGTTTCCCCTTTCACACTAATTAGTTAATGGTTGTGGGGAGGGTGGTGAGGGGGACTGGGTGTTGTGTCTCTTCTAGAATTGAGCTAGTTTGTAAGTGTGTACTGATATAATCATTCTGTTCAGAAAGTTCACATTAACTACCTCAAATAAAAAAAAAGATAACACAGCCATTTTTAGAGGAAAACGGTGAAGGGTATTATTGATGCCCGGAAATACAATATTAGTGAACTACATATTCTTCGTACTTCCTACTAAAAACATTCGACCCCACTGGGATATGATCCGATGTCTCTCTAAAGTAGGGAGGCGCAACGTTTTCAACGGTCTCACCCCTCCGGCCGAAGCTCACGCAGGTACCTCAACACATTACGCATGACGCGCGTCTCTTGTCTGCTGAAAGGTGCGTTAGCTCGCTATTGGTGGAGCAGGCTAGTGACGTAAGCACGCGTCGATCGATCCCGACCCATCAGAGCTGGCGCGTGTCGAACAATGTTAAGAACCGCTTGGGTTGTACTGTGTATGTAACCGATTATTACCGTTTTATTACTTACTGTAGGATTGTTTTGTATGTATGTAGGTTAGATACATTATACATGTATGCGTAAATGTTACATAAAACATTCTGTACCGTATCAAAGTTGCTCGACTACCAACTAATAGTTCTGTGAACAATAGACCTCACTACCTTCATGTTATTATCGTTACTATGGTCTTATTAGTAGTTCTGTGATCACTAAACCTCACTCCATGTTTTTATCGTTACTACAGTCTTAACATTTCTCTTTGGATTTCAAGTTGAAATATCTTCGATTTCTCCCTGGATTTTAAGTCGGTATTTTTCCTCGGTGATCAAGTTATACAGAAAATTAATTAATACTATATTCAATAGTACCTCGTATTAATAGAGAATAACCATTGTTTACGTGGCTTAAGACGCCAGTCTCACAATATAAGACAAAATAAAAAATAAATGGTACGGAGCACCGCCGCACAGACTTTCTCTAGCTTTTATCTTAAAATAGACATTTACTAAAAACTCGTAAGATTTCTGTATACACTGTTGTAGAAACATTACACCAAATATCATAAATGAAATAATATACACTGTTACTTACTCACTCTATGGCATTAGGAACTAGGTAAACTATTACAAAATAAATTGAGAAACATCTTTGTCTACCAAAGAGCATAAGAATAAATTCATTTTCAAAGACCTGAATTAAAAAGAATAGCCTATATAATTGCTTATAGCCAAGAAATTATTGGTTTTATAAAGATATATTTCAAATACAAGATTTTTATCTTTATTAGTACTACAATTTTACAATGATAAGTTTTTTCATGTCTCAAATATTTGTGGAAGGATTATGAAAATCGGAAAATTTAACTTCTGTAAAGAACCCTCGAAGCTATTTTTATGAGAAAATGAGAATTTCTTTCTGGTTTATAGTAATAAATATTGTCTATATATAACATTTAATCAAAATCATTATAGCGAATTTCGATAAATTCGCTTTTTTTTCTCTTTTGACCTTCAGTAAACTCCCTTAAATTTAGGGTTGACATCTAATTCCAAATATCCCTCGAGGGGAGGGGG